>JAWZYU010000052.1:0-273620 GCA_038380435.1 Ryuthela nishihirai | reverse complement strand
TGTCACATGACACGAAAGTTGCCAGATCACTAATTTCTAAAAAAAAATCGATGCCAGATATTTTTTCTGAATTCTGTACACGAAGGTTACCAGACCACTAATTTCTATTAAAAAATTCGTTGCCAGATATTTTTTCTGAATTCTGTAATCAACCGTAGTGTTCGGATTTTTTTTTTTAATATATATAATGCGTATGAATATATAATGTAATGAATATGGAGCGTTTGCAGTTACCGTTCACAGCAAACTGGAGCGGTTGCGGTTAATGTTCACAGCACATTGGATCGTATCAGCTCACAAAGACCTGGATCGTGTGGGCCCACTCACGGAAATATTGAGCGTGTGCAGTTACCGTTCACAGCAAACTGGAGCGGTTGCGGTTAATATTCACAGCACATTGGATCGTGTGAGCTCACAAAGACCTGGATCGTGTGGGCCCACTCACAGAAATATTGAGCGTGTGCAGTTACCGTTCACATCAAACTGGAGCGTGTGCAGTAACTGCACACGCTCCAATTTGCTGTGAACGGTAACTGGAGCGTGTTCAGTTGCTGTACACGCTCCAGATATTTTTCCTGAATTCTGTAATCAACCATAGTGTTCGGATACTTTTTTGAGCGACTGTACTTCCTGCGAGATAATCTCGAACTGCTTTATGCATTTCCCCCATCCCACCCGCTCCTACAGCGTTTAATTGTTGTTTCGTATTACAAACCGTGTTGTGGAAGGGTCATAATCAATTAGGACTGCATTGGGACTGGTTTCTGGCACTTCATTTTTTAATTTCATAGCAAAAAGAAAAACGTTCAACGATATCCCATGAGAAATATTAAAGCTCTGGCAGCGCTACAATCGATACTACATCGTTAATTGTTAAGTTTCAATTTTTGTTGTCTTGGAAGTAAGGAAAACAGTTTTAGTTTTATGGAACTGGAGAGAGGGTTGATTGGGTTGTTTTACCTCTGAGCGGCACTTTTCAGCACGCAATGGGCTAAATGGCAAGGCCACAATGACCCCGAGGGTCAGAGAAGGTTGGGGGAAGGGAACCCACAGGTGTTGGAAGACAGATGGTAGCCTCCCGTCAAGGTATGTTCTTTAACATGCACAGGGTTGTGTTGGGTTGTTTTACCTCTGAGCGGCACTTTTTTGCACACAATGGGCTAAATGGCCAGGTCACAAGGACCCCGAAGGCTCAGAGAAGGTTGGAGGAGGGGACCCACTGGAACAGCTGTTGGGAGACAGATGGTAGCCTCCTGTCAAGGCCATCCAACGTGTTCTTTAACGTGCACAGTGTATGGCTCTCCCGCACACGGGGCCACCGCTTAACGTCCCATCCGACGGACGGCGGCCTTTCCAAGTCCATCGGTGTCCCCACTGACCGTGGGTAGGGCGGGGAATTTTGCGGAGATAAATCTCATCGCTGACCCAGCTGGGATTCTAACATGGGAACTACAGATTACGAGCCTGGCGACCTACCGACTGAGCCACCCCCACCCCATTTGCACAGGGTATGACTCTCCCACATTCGGACCACGGCTTTACATCCCATCTGATGGACGACGGCCTTTCCAAGTCCATCGGCGTCCCTTACTGATCGAGGGATTGGCGAGGGTTTTGAAGAGATATCTCAATGCTAGCTCAGGTAGGACTCGAACCTCGGAATTGCAGATTACAAGCCTGGCGCGTTACCGGCTGAGTCACCCCCGCCCCTCTAGAGAGAGGGAGATGTATCTTCTGATGTTGGGGTTCAGTGGGTGGGCCTCGAGGTTCGAGTCCTAACTGTGCCAACGTTGAGATTTATCTTTGCGTTAATCTTTGAAAGCCAGAGTCGTCGATGGGACTTCAAGTCGTAGTAACACGTTCAGGAGAGTCATATCCTGTTCTCATTAAAGGACACTCTGGATGACCTTGACGAAGGCTTCCCTCTATGTCCTAAAAGCTGTCCAATGGAAACCGTTCTCCAACCGTTTCTGAAGCCCTTGAGGTCTTGAGGATTCGGACATTTAATTCATTGTCTGCAAAATAGATCCGCTCAGAGGTCAAATACAGTCCAACTGCAAATGTTGCTTCACCCGGTGTGACTTGATTGATTGCTCATCAAAGCGCATCCGTTAAGAAACGGAAGAAGATCAGACGATGCTCTTAAGAAGACACGGTCACGGTTTATCTCTCTCCCGCAATTTTTATCTCAGCTGTATGAGAAAAATAAATCCATCAGACCTAGCTCACTCAGATTATAAGCGATAATGCCGAATGGGTGAGACGGTAGAATACTTTTCGCATTTGCTGGAGATATTTCCAAGACTCTTGAAAACAAAAACGCCGACATTCTGCATTTGACAAAGATTTTTTACTTGTTTCCCTTGTTGCACTAAAATTTTTTCTATTCATGGATTTTTTTTTTACTTCTGAGAGGCGCTTTTTGGCATACAGTGGGCTAAATGGCCAAATAACACGGATACCAAGCGGTCAAAGATGAGGTTGAGTTGAGTTGTTTTACCTCTGAGCGGCACTTTTTTGCACACCAGGGGCTAAATGGCCAGATCACAAGGACCCCGAAGGCTGAGAGAAGGTTGGGGGATGGAACCCACTGTAGCAGCTGTTGGGTTGGGTTGTTTTACCTCTTAGCGGCACTTTTTTGCACACCATGCGCTAATGGCCAGGTCACAAGGACCCCGAAGGCTCAGAGAAGGTTGGGGGAGGGGACCCACTGGAACAGCTGTTGGGAGACAAACGGTAGCCTCCCGTCAAGGCCATCCAGCGTGTTCTTTAACGTGCACAGTGTAGGCTCTCCCGCACACGGGGCCACGGTTTAACGTCCCATCTGACGGACGGTGGTCTTTCCAAGCCCATCGGTGTCCCCTACTGACCGTGGGCAGGGCGGGGAATTTAGGGGAGATAAATCTCAACTCTGACCCAGCTGTGACTCGAACCTGGGAACACGCAGGAGAGCTGTAACCTGTGAACATTAAAAAGACCCCTCGTTGGCCTTGAAGAGATGCTCCCATCTGTATCTTCACAGCTGTTCAGGAGATAACCTTCTATGAGGTTTTGGGGATTTTCTCATCTGGCCATTTAGCCCATTGTGTGCAAAAAAAGTGCCGATCATAGATAAAGCAACAGAACATGAGACATGATCTGTTTTAAAATATCTATTCAAATCTAAATTTTATTCTTTTTCTTTAGATATTTATTTCTATTTATTAATATTGCTTTCTTTTTTTTTTGAGATTTTCTGAATTGTAGAGATTTTTTCAGATTTTTTTCTCTTTTCCCTTTTTGGAAAGTTTTACAGATTTTTTTGATTAATGAAAATGGCTTGACGATGAAACTCGTTTGGTTTGACCTTTCACCTCAGAATCATCAATTGAGGGATGATCTGTCAGAACTTCATCTATCGCAGAGATGCTGCACATCCTCTGCTGCATCAATGGAGCAGCATCGACAGATTAATTGTCAGTCAATCAAGCGAGACGGATTCATCCATTTGTTCACATCTGATTAATCAGTTAATTGTTGATCTATGACAAAAAGTTATTAATTAAATCTCTCGGGTTTGGCAATGGGAAAATATCGAGCTATACTCAGTTATATTTCAAAATTTATAACATTCGTTTGAAATCTTGAATCAACTCGCTTGCTATAAATCAACTGCTTACTAAAGTTTGCTCTATTGCCGCTGTGACCCCTGAGTTATTGCCGTTTGACCCCTGAGCAGCACTTTTGGGAACACAATAGGATAAACAGTCGCGACCTCCTTTTACCTTTGACAGAATTTTACGCTCTCCTCCTTTATCGTTGACAGAAATTTTCGCAATCCCATTTACCGTTGACGGAAATTTTCGCGACCACATTTACGGTTGACGGAAATTTTTGCGACTCCATTTACCGGTGATAGAAATTTTCGCGCTCTTCCTTTATCGTTGACAGAAATTTTTGCGACCCCATTTACAGTTGACGGAAATTTTTGCGACTCCATTTACCATTGGCAGAAAGTTTTGCTACCCCCTTTACCGTTGATAGAAATTTTCGCGCTCTTCCTTTATCGTTGACAGAAATTTTTGCGACTCTTTTACAGTTGACGGAAATTTTTGCGACCCCATTTACAGTTGACAGAAATTTTCGCACTCCTTTTATCATTGGCAGAAATTTTTGCTCCTCCTTTACCGTTGACAGAAATTTTTGCGACCCCATTTAAAGTTGACAGAACTTTTCGCACTCCTTTTATCATTGGCAGAAATTTTTGCTCCTCCTTTACCGTTGACAGAAATTTTTGCGACCCCATTTACAGTTGACGGAAATTTTCGCACTCCTTTTATCATTGGCAGAAATTTTTGCTCCCCCTTTACCGTTGATAGAAATTTTCGCGCTCTTCCTTTATAGTCGACAGAAATTTTTGCGACCCCATTTACAGTTGACGGAAATTTTTGCGACCCCATTTACAGTTGACGGAAATTTTTGCGACTCCATTTACAGTTGACGAAAATTTTTGCGACTCCATTTACCATTGGCAGAAAGTTTTGCTACCCCCTTTACCGTTGATAGAAATTTTCGCGCTCTTCCTTTATCGTTGACAGAAATTTTTGCGACTCTTTTACAGTTGACGGAAATTTTTGCGACCCCATTTACAGTTGACAGAAATTTTCGCACTCCTTTTATCATTGGCAGAAATTTTTGCTCCTCCTTTACCGTTGACAGAAATTTTTGCGACCCCATTTACAGTTGACAGAAATTTTCGCACTCCTTTTATCATTGGCAGAAATTTTTGCTCCTTTTTTACCGTTGACAGAAATTTTTGCGACCCCATTTAAAGTTGACAGAACTTTTCGCACTCCTTTTATCATTGGCAGAAATTTTTGCTCCCCCTTTACCATTGATAGAAATTTTCGCGCTCTTCCTTTATCGTTGACAGAAACTTTCGAGACTCTTTTACAGTTGACGGAAATTTTTGCGACCCCATTTACAGTTGACAGAAATTTTCGCACTCCTTTTATCATTGGCAGAAATTTTTGCTCCTGCTTTACCGTTGACAGAAATTTTTGCGACCCCATTTACAGGTGACAGAAATTTTCCTTACCACTCCTTTTACCACTCCTTTTATCATTGGCAGAAATTTTTGCTCCTCCTTTACCGTTGACAGAAATTTTTGCGACCCCATTTACAGTTGACGGAAATTTTCGCACTCCTTTATCATTGGCAGAAATTTTTGCTCCCCCTTTACCATTGATAGAAATTTTCGCGCTCTTCCTTTATCGTCGACAGAAATTTTTGCGACCCCATTTACAGTTGACGGAAATTTTTGCGACCCCATTTACAGTTGACGGAAATTTTTGCGACCCCATTTACAGTTGATGGAAATTTGTGCGACTCCATTTACCGTCGATAGAAATTTTCGCGCTCCTCCTTTACCGTTGACAGAAATTTTTGCGGCATCATTTACCGTTGACAGAAATTTTTGCGGCCCCATTTACCGTTGACGGAAATTTTCGCGACTCTTTTACCGTTGACAGAAATTGTCGCGACTCCTTTACCGTCGACGGAAATTTTTGCGACTCTTTTTCCATTGTGAGAAAAATTTTGCGACCCCTTTTTACCGTCGATAGAAATTTTCGCGCTCCTCCTTTACCGTTGACAGAAATTCTTGCGACCCCACTTATCATTTATGGAATTATTCGCAGCCTCCTTTTACTATTGGCGGAATTTGTTCCATACATTCCTATACCATTGGCGAAAGCAATCTGAATTAAGAAAAGAATATTCTCCCATCTCAATGCTGCAGACAAGAGTAAAAGGTGCAGTACAAGAAAGTTCTGGTAAACCAAGGAACATGGAGTGGTCGATTGAAGAACTGAGGGGGAGAGAGAGATAGCTGAGAACACTTGCAGGGATAGGGAGGGCTTGAAAATAGCATTTTCGTGTCTCGTAGTATAGGAGGTGTTGCTGTCGGTCTCTTTGTCATCGTCGGAGAGCGTAAAGAGAGGGAGAAAAAGAGCGGGAAAAGGAACTTGTGATTTCTTTTACCTCAGAGTGGCACTTTTTTTGCACATAATGGGATAAATGGCCAGGTCACAAGAATCTCGAAGGCTCAGAGGTTTTGGGGAGGGGACCCATTGGGCAGTTGTTGGGAGACAGATGGAAAAGACACACTGGATCAAGGTCATCCAGTGTGTTTTTTAACGTGCACAAGGTATGACTATCTCTGGCACACAGGGCCACAGCTTAGCCTCTCATCCGACGGACGGCGACATTTCCAAGACCATCGATGATCGCTACTGATCGAGGGCAGGACGGGGAGTTTTACGGAGATAAATCTCAACGCTAACCCAGGCGGGACTCGAACCTGGGAACTGCAGATTACGGTCCTGGAGCGATCCCGACAGTCACCTTTCGCCCTGTGATTTAGTTACTGACGCGAATGTTCATAACATATTGAGCTTTAATCTTCATTTTTACAGTGAAAGAAGTAGATTTTTTATACATTGCACATTCAACTCTATTCAGCTGCGACCCCCTCCCCTCTCAGGTGCTTGCGACCCACAGTTTCAGAAACATTGGGCTAAACAACTACAGTTGGTCAGTGTTGGGTAGGAGACTGTGATTTGCTTCGTAACATCTGTTTCTATAGGAAGCTCCCATTAAGGACGGTGGCGGGGGTGGCTCAGTCGGTAGCGCGCCAGGCTCGTAATCTGTAGTTCCCAGGTTCGAGTCCCAGCTGGGTCAACGTTGAGATTTATCTCCGCAAAATTCCCCGCTCTGCCCACGGTCAGTAGGGGACACCGATGGGCTTGGAAAGGTCGCCGTCCGTCGGATGGGACGTTAAGCCGTGGCCCCGTGTGCGGGAGAGCCATACCCTGTGCACGTTAAAGAACGCACTGGATGGCCTTGACGGGAGACTACCATCTGTCTCCCAACAGCTGTTCCAGTGGGTCCCGTCTCCCAACCTTCTCTGAGCCTTCGGAGTCCATGTGACCTGGCCATTTAGCTAATGGTGTGCAAAAAAGTGCCGCTCAGAGGTAAAACAACCCAACCCATTAAGGCCATTGAATGTGTTCTTTAGCATGCTTCTGCACACGGGTCACGGATTAAGATTCCATTTGACGGGCGGCAGTCTTTACAAGCCCACGGGTGCCTACTTTCTCACCGAGGGCAGGATGGGGAAATCTATTCCGTAACAAGCGAATGACTATAGTTTTGTTTCAAGAAAATCAAATTCTCTCCCTCTCTGTCATATGGAACGAGACCTTGTGATAAGGAGAATGTTTCAGCTGCCACTATCATGCTCGAGTCTTTCCATCAACCCCCCATCCTTAAGAAGCAGGGGTTGTTCAGCGGCAGCACTCCAAACTTGTATTCTGAATTTCCCATGTTGCAAGTGCAAAATATGCTTGCGTTGAAATTTTTTTCCGCTAACTTCCTTTCAGACCTCGATGAGTTGGGTTGTTTTACGTTTGAGGGTGACTTTTGTGCGCAAAATGGGCTAAATGACCAGGTCACAAGGACCTCAAAGGCTCAGAGAAGATTGGGGGAGGAGACCCACTGGAACAGCTGTTGGGAGACAGACGGTAGCCTCCCGTCAAGGCCATCCAGCGTGTTCTTTAACGTTGGGTTGTTTTACCTCTGAGCGGCACTTTTTTGCACACAATGGGCTAAATGTCCAGGTCACATGGACCCCGAAGGCTCAGAGAAGATTGGGGGAGGAGACCTACTGGAACAGCTGTTGGGAGACAGATGGTAGTCTCCCGTCAAGGCCATCCAGCGTGTTCTTTAACGTGCACAGTAATCTGTAAAAATGCATGTAATCTAAAAAAATCTAAAAAAATCTAAAAGTTAAAGACACAGCGTGTCTTTAACGTGCTCTCCCGTACAGAGGCCACGGTTTAACGTCCCATCAGACGGACGGCGGCCTTTCCAAGCCCATCGGTGTCCTCTACTGACCGTGGGCAGGGCGGGGACTTTTGCGGAGATAAATCCCAACGCGGGCCGAGGTGGGACTCGAATCTGGAAACTGCAGATTGCGAGCCTGGCGCGCTACCGACTGAACCACCCCCGCCCCACCCTGATGAGACAGGAGACGCCGAAAAACCACCGTCTGTTGGAGGAGACACTAAACCGTGGTCACGTGTACACGATATTCATGTCCTGTGTACGTTAAAGAACGTGTTGGATGGCCTTTACGAATCCATCTGTCTCCTAACAGCTGAGCAGAAGCTCCTCTTGTGAAATATTTTCTGCCTTTGACCTGGCCATTTAGCGCAATGTGTGGAAAACAGCCTCTCAGAGGTAAAACACAACGCAAATCAATTTCCATTCTTTTCTTATTCCTCTACGTCAGCAGTTTGTAGTTTTTTTTGGTACTTTTCGGTTATCTCCGGTCACATTTTAACAAAATGGCAGTCTTTACTGATTCCTTCTCACTTGGCTTAAAAAAATTTGGCTCGTTATTTTTATAATTCGGACGACTGATTCGCGTCTTACTCTGATTCCTCTAGGCACGCGAATCAGTCGTCCGAATTATAAAAAAAGCCCCAAAATTTTTTAAGCCAAGTGAGAACGAATCAGTAAAGACTGCCATTTTGTTAAAATGTTGGGTTGGATTGTTTTACCTCTGAGCGGCACTTTTTTGCACATCATGGGCTAAATGGCCAGGTCACATGGACCCCGAAGGCTCAGAGAAGGTTGGGGGAGGGGACCCACTGGAACAGCTGTTGGGAGACAGATGGTAGCCTCCCGTCAAGGACATCCAGCGTGTTCTTTAACGTGCACAGGGTATGGCTCTCCCACACACGTGGCCTCTGCTTAACGTCCCATCCGACGGACGGCGGCCTTTCCAAGCCCATCGGTGTCCCCTACTGACCGTGGGCAAGGCGGGGAATTTTGCAGAGATAAATCTCAACGCTGACCCAGCTGAGACTCGAACCTGGGAACTACAGATTTTGTTAAAATGTGACCGGAGATAACCGAAAAGTACCATTTTTTTGAGGGGGTGGGTGGGCAAACACTTTTTTTTTCCCCGAACGCTTCTTTTACAAAATATTATTTCTTAACCCGTAACTGGTATGGTATATTTCAACTATCAAGAAAAATAATAGCGCTGGGGTTTGGTAGACCCCGCCATACTAGTTACGGGTTAACGCCCCTTTCATGGAAATCAAATAATGTTTCCTCTATAAAACTTGTTGGAAACGAATTTACCGTGTATGCAAATCTACAAGTATTCTGATCCATGATTTTCAAAGATTTTTCTGTTGAAATCAAACTTGCATAACTATATCAATCTAAGAAATATTCAATTATTCTATTTAATCTATTTCCACAAGTAAACTGAAGAAAATGCTCCCATTAGGAACCCTGGCTCTAGGCCTAATTAGATGTTAGCTAAAAGTTTGCATGAAAAGTCCAAAACACGACAAACACTCTTTGAAGTTTATTTGATAAGCAAAGACAATCAAAAGAGGATAAAGAAGAGATTCGACCAAATTGAAACGGATACATTCATTGGCTGAGATGTTTATTTTAAAAGGAACGAGCACAGGTTCGTAATACCAACATCACGAGAATGCACCCTCGTTTACAGAGTCGTTTATTTATTTTTGATTCAGTAGAATGCAAATGTAAATACGCTAAGAGGGAAGAAATTAAAAGAGACGACTCGATATTTTGCTCAGACTCGGTGGTTTCGATCGATGGGCGACATCCCTGGCTCCGTCTTCTAAGGTCACTTTTAAGTGTTTGTTGGTTTTTAATTACTAAGCATCTCGAGAAAGTCGCGTGGTGCTTTAAGGATTAAGGGGCATAAATTATTCCGAAGGCATCCAAGCTGCGAAGGCTTTGAATAAACATGAGTAAATATGAAGTTACGTTAAGTTGCGGAGCTCTAAAAGGAGAAGAGGAACGGCGCGAGGGAAATGAGCGAACCAAGCAAGGGAGGGGGGGGGGGGGAGGGACATAAAGGTTCATGCATGCAATTCGCCAGTGGGATTTGGTCGGATTATTTTAGCTTTCTGACTCGCTGAAATCAGGAGAGAACACGCGACGGTCGACGGTAGTTTTTGGAAGATAAGAAAAAAAACTGTGGGAGAAAGATGAGAGGGAGAAATATGGAGATTAAAGATGAGGAATTTGGGAAAGATGTTGGGTGACTACCACAGCGGAATGTTTTTTGCTGAGCAGCGAAACTAAAAGGAGGAATTCTGAAAAACTGTCAATGAAAGAATAAAAATAATCTCGTGGTGGATTATTTTTTGCGTTTGACCTTCTTGCAGTTAAGGAGAAGGCATTTTAATGGTTAAGATTTAAAAAAAAATGTTTTGAGCATCTCGTATGCAGAAAGAAGGAGACAGCTAGGATTTCAGAGATGTTGATTCAGAGATAAAACATTCATGTCTTCATCGGAATTCGGGGAAGCTTCAAGTAAGCTTTCTGTACGAAACATAGCATAGTAAAATATCATTTATCCGAATATCTTTTATCTGGAATTTGAACCGAAAAGCCCGGTTGAATTTAGTAATCTGAGATTACCCGGATATAGAGACAGCGAAAGGGACTTTCTATTCTGTGACCATGTGAAGGAATTCTGTGAGCATGCGCTGCACCTCGTCGTCCAACTAGAATTTCCTTTCATTGCATTATTATTTAGAGGGCGTTGTTAAAAATCGTTACCAGATATTTTTTCTGAATTCTGTAATCAACCATAGTGTTCGGATATTTTTTAATATATATAATGTGTATGAATATATAATGCAATGAATATGGAGCGTGTGCAGTTAGCGTTCACAGCAAACTGGAGCGGTTGCGGTTAATGTTCACAGCACATTGGATCGTGTGAGCTCACAAAGACCTGGATCGTGTGGGCTCCCACACGATCCAGGTCTTTGTGAGCTCACACGATCCAATGTGCTGAGAACATTAACCGCAACCGCTCCAGTTTGCTGTGAACGGTAACTGCACACGCTCAATGTTTCCGTGAGTGAGGCCACACGCTCTAGGTCTTTGTGAGCTCACACGATCCAATGTGCTGTGAACATTAACCGCAATCGCTCCAGTTTGCTGTGAACGGTAACTGCACACGCTCAATATTTCCGTGAGTGAGCCCACACGATCCAGGTCTTTGTGAGCTCACACGATCCAATGTGCTGTGAACATTAACCGCAACCGCTCCAGTTTGCTGTGAACGGTAACTGCACACGCTCAATATTTCCGTTAGTGAGCCCACACGATCCAGGTCTTTGTGAGCTCACACGATCCAATGTGCTGTGAACATTAACCGCAATCGCTCCAGTTTGCTGTGAACGGTAACTGCACACGCTCAATATTTCCGTGAGTGAGCCCACACGATCCAGGTCTTTGTGAGCTCACACGATCCAATGTGCTGTGAACATTAACCGCAACCGCTCCAGTTTGCTGTGAACGGTAACTGCACACGCTCAATATTTCCGTGAGTGAGCCCACACGATCCAGGTCTTTGTGAGCTCACACGATCCAATGTGCTGTGAACATTAACCGCAATCGCTCCAGTTTGCTGTGAACGGTAACTGCACACGCTCAATATTTCCGTGAGTGAGCCCACACGATCCAGCTCTTTGTGAGCTCACACGATCCAATGTGCTGTGAACATTAACCGCAATCGCTCCAGTTTGCTGTGAACGGTAACTGCACACGCTCAATACTTCCGTGAGTGAGCCCACACGATCCAGGTCTTTGTGAGCTCACACGATCCAATGTGCTGTGAACATTAACCGCAATCGCTCCAGTTTGCTGTGAACGGTAACTGCACACGCTCAATATTTCCGTGAGTGAGCCCACACGATCCAGGTCTTTGTGAGCTCACACGATCCAATGTGCTGTGAACATTAACCGCAATCGCTCCAGTTTGCTGTGAACGGTAACTGCACACGCTCAATACTTCCGTGAGTGAGCCCACACGATCCAGGTCTTTGTGAGCTCACACGATCCAATGTGCTGTGAACATTAACCGCAACCGCTCCAGTTTGCTGTGAACGGTAACTGCACACGCTCAATATTTCCGTTAGTGAGCCCACACGATCCAGGTCTTTGTGAGCTCACACGATCCAATGTGCTGTGAACATTAACCGCAACCGCTCCAGTTTGCTGTGAACGGTAACTGCACACGCTCAATATTTCCGTGAGTTCTCACAAAGAGCTGGATCGTGTGGGCTCACTCACGGAAATATTGAGCGTGTGCAGTTACCGTTCACAGCAAACTGGAGCGGTTGCGGTTAATGTTCACAGCACATTGGATCGTGTGAGCTCACAAAGACCTGGATCGTGTGGGCTCACTCACGGAAATATTGAGCGTGTGCAGTTACCGTTCACAGCAAACTGGAGCGTGTGCAGTTACCGTTCACAGCAAACTGGAGCGTGTGCAGTTACTGCACACGCTCCAGTTTGCTGTGAACGGTAATTGGAGCGTGTACAGTTGCCACCAAGTAAGCGTGTACAGTTGCCACCACGCTCCAGATATTTTTCCTGAATTCTGTAATCACGTGACTCGAAGGTTGCCAGATCACTAATTTCTAAAAAAATCGTTGTCAGATATTTTTTCTGAATTCTGTAATCAACAATACTGTTCGGATATTTTTTTTTGAGCGACTGTATGTTAATTCCTCTAGAGCAAGCATCGTCATGCCTCAAGAAAAATATATATAGATCGAAGAAACGAAAATCGCAATTTGGATATAAAGCATTCAAAGATTCATTTTCCTCGCGGTATTGTTCAGGACTGCCGAGATATTTGTCATAACGGGAACTTAGCATCAAAATACCATAGCAAAGGATAAGGAGGGTTCTAATTCAGTGGCGGATCAATGTTTCTGACCTATAGGGCCGACAATGATCTGCCATCGCTTTAAAACTTATTGGTGGTGGATCCCATAGGATTAACATTGACCAGCAACTGAATTAGAACTCCCATTAATCTCCTACTCACCATGTTCGTAGAACGATTTTAGCTGTTATTTAAGGAATTCTGTGACCATGCGCTGCACCTCTTTGTCCAAATGGAAAGTCCTTTCACGGCTTTATTTAGAAGGCCGAAAATCACACGGCCCAGAGGTCAGGACTGTAGAGACGGCATCCCACACACTCCCCACGATATCTGTTCAACGTTGTTACCGTTAATTGGACGCAGTGAGGGCAGGGGGGCGTTCACATGCAACGAAACCTTCCTGCTCAAATGTCCTGTGCGCTTTGACTTCATTGTTTGCCTTAAACGTCAAAACGCTTTGCAATATCGTTGCGGTTTGATGGACTCACCAGTTTCCAGAAACACAATCGAGTTGGGTTGTTTTACCTCTGAGCGGCACTTTTTTGCACACCATGGGCTAAATGATCAGGTCACAAGGACCCCGAACACTCAGAGAAGGTTGGGGGAGGGGACCCACTGGAACTGCTGTTGGGAGACAGATGGTAGCCTCCCATCAAGGGCATCCAGCGTGTTCTTTAACGTGCACAGGGTAGGGCTCTCCTGCACACGGGGCCACGGCTTAACGTCCCATCCGACGGACGGCAGCTTTTCCAAGCCCATCGGTATCCCATGCTGACCGTGGGCAGGGCGGGGAATTTTTTGGAGCTGGGATTCGAACCTGGGTACTGCAGATTACGATCCTGGCGCGCTACCGACTGAGCCACCCAATCGAGAGTGGACCCTGATAATCAAAGAAATAAGCAAGCAACGACGACACATTGCTCAACTTTGAATACTCCCTTGCGGATTTTGTGTAGAATCCAGAAAACATCTTTCACGTTCAATACAATGCTTGGAAAAGCCACCGTCCGTCGGATGGGACTTTAAACCGTGGCGCCATGTGAGGGAGAGTCCATACCCTGAGCACGTTGAAGAACATGCTGGGATGGACTTGATGAGAAGCTTCGATCTGTCTCCTAACAGCTGTACAGTCGCTCAAAAAATATCCGAACACTATGGTCGATTACTGAATTCAGAAAAAATATCTGGAGCGTGTACAGCAACTGTACACGCTCCAGTTACCGTTCACAGCAAACTGGAGCGTGTGCAGTTACTGCACACGCTCCAGTTGCTGTGTAATCGACCGAACACTGTGGTCGATTACAGAATTCAGAAAAAATATCTAGTAACTATTTTTTTAGAAATTAGTGATCTGGCAACCTTCGTGTCACGTGACACGAAGGTTGCCAGATCACTAATTTCTTAAAAAAAGTTGCCAGATATTTTTTTCTGAATTCTGTAATCGACCCTAGTGTTGGGATATTTTTTTGAGCGACCGTACAGTGCATTCCCTTCCCAAACCTTTTCTGAGCCCTTGGGGTCCTTGTGACTTGGCCATTTGACCCATTGAGTGAAAATAAAATGCCGCTCATAGGTAAAACAACCCAACCAAAGGATTGCAAACTGCATTAACGTATGTAAATAAAAAGAGATTACCATTCTCATTAAAGATGCAAAAAATGAAATGTTCCTCACAGAGTTCAATTTCTAATTTGATCGCATTTTTTTAATCCAATGGTATGAAATTAAGGATGTGGGCAATAACCTCTTCCACATCCCAGAAGAATTATTATCTAACGATTCAGAAATTAATCATTACTTATAAGGAAATGTTATACTATACCTATAACGCCTTTAATTCCCGCCTCCTATTGATAAAATCTTTTTTTAGATTATCTCAGTGGTCAGCAGACAGCAATATCATAACTTTTAATTTTACAACTCAAACGCTGATAGAAATATTTGTTTTTCTTCAAAGAGAAAAGTTTCCACAATTTTGAAAGACGACGAATTACACTTTAAAATAGAAGTCCCCGTACTTGGGGGGGGGGGGGGGGGGGTAAAGATAGTCTAAAAGCAGTTCACGGTTTTTTTTTTTTTTTAATTTCATTATGAATTGATGTTTTCGTTAAGACAGGAGTTGGCCGATGATAAATGAGATTTGGGGTGGCGTGAGGGTTTCTCAAAAATCAAAAGGGGGCGTGATGCCAAAAAAGTTTAGGAACCTCTGCTTTAGAAGAAAATGCTTGCAAACCGTGATATTGAATTTATGACATGAAAAGAGGAAAGAAAAGAAATTCCAAGTTAAAAACGTAAAAAATAAAATCTGAGACAAAATAACACGAAAAAGATAAACGCTTTGGAAGCTAAGGGTATGGTCACAGGGAAAGCGGTTCAGTGTTTATCAGCGTCTCCACACTTTGGGAAGTCTTAAAAATAACACCATTCCCAACAATGGGGGCCGTGGTGGCTCAGTCGGTAGCGCTCCAGGCTCGTAATCTGCAGTTCCCAGGTTCGAGTCCCAGCTGGGTCAGCGTTGAGATTTATCTCCGCAAAATTCCCCGCCCTGCCCACGGTCAGTAGGGGACACCGATGGGCTTGAAAAGGCCACCGTCCGTCGGATGGGACGTTAAGCCGTGGCCCCATGTGCGGGAGAGCCATACTCTGTGCACGTTAAAGAACACGCTGGATGGCCTTGACGGGAGGCTACCATCTGTCTCCCAACAGCTGTTCCAGTGGGTCCCCTCCCCCAACCTTCTTTGAACCTTCGGGGTTCTTGTGACCCGGCCATTTAGCCCATGGTGTGCAAAAAAGTGCCGCTCAGAGGTAAAACAACCCAACCCAAGGCAATAATGGAGGGTAGCCTCACAGAAGAGTACGCTTGTGCAGTCGCTGCATGCGCTCCAATCTGCTGTGAGGCCACCTCCGTTTACGATAATGGTTGGGTTGGAAGACGCTAGAAAATTTTGAAACGTTCATAACGCTAAACTGCTGAAACTTCTTTCAGTTCATTGTACCCTGAACGTTTGGGGAGTTGTAAGATCAATACGAAGAAATTCCCATCCATATTTAACCCCTAATTTCATTATACTTTGAAAAAAAAAAAATTCCTCCGCTTTCTGAGAAGTAAAAAAAAATTCATGCTCACAACATCCATTGAGGACAAAGAAAGAGCATTAAAAAGACTCCGCAGTCTTTTGTTGCTGCGGTTTGCGTGCATTCGTGCTCTCGGAGAAAAATGATTCCGAATGCCGAAAGCTGACAAGAGGCGGCGGCGCTGGTGCTCTTCTGGCGGAGGGGCTTCGTCCGTGGCCGTTGAAACTGAACTCCGGAGAAAAGAGAGAGCCGAGGGAACGAGTCTTTCTCCTTCAACTGTTCGGGATGCAGCACCAGCATTAGTGTGGGGGTGCTCACCAAATCACGCTCATCCATTAGTGGTGCACGTCCCGAGCAGCCGCTGCTTCGCACATCATCCGTCTGCTGCGTCATGTCTACACACACATCGGGGGTCAGACGTGTTCGGTCCGGACTCAGCCTCCTTGGCCCGTCCTGGTGGCTAATGGTGCATCGGGCGGCGTTTGCCGGGATGAGAAGGGGTGCTGCTGCTATCTGGCAGCTACCATCGACACTGAGCACCATACATCATCGGAGTGTCAGGTTGGGTCATCGGCCGCACCTGCACCAACACATCCGCCCCCAGGCTGGACCCGTTCCGCGGGGCTTGGTGAGCGTCCCACCCCTTGTTCAACATTCCTCTGGATGCTGCCACAGCTAGATGGGATCACGTGTGGGTCTCAGCTGCAAGGGGTTTGGAGGGATGTTTCTCCCTGGGGGGTGATGAAGCTTTCGCTTTTTAATGATGCAGGCGAATTTTGTGGGATGAGACATTTCCTTGGCATGGGGATTCGGAGAAGACATCATTCAAATTTCGTTATTGATGTTGATGCTAATGTTGTCTGTAATGAAAGTTTAATGCGTCAGCGTAGATAGGGCGTTCTGAAGCCTTTTCGGGTTTCACCACAAGTCAAAATGTTTATTTTGATACCTAACCAAGGGTACAGTCGCTCAAAAAAGTATACGAACACTATCGTTGATTACAGAATTCAGAAAAAATATCTGGCAACGATTTTTTTTAGAAATTAGTGATCTGGCAACCTTCGTGTCACGTGATTACAGAATTCAGGAAAAATATCTGGAGCGTGTACAGCAACTGTACACGTTCCAGTTACCGTTCATAGCAAACTGGAGCGTGTGCAGTTACTGCACACGCTCCAGTTTGCTGTGAACGGTAACTGCACACGCTCAACATTTCCGTGAGTGAGCCCACACGATCCAATGTGCTGTGAAAATATTGGGATTCATTAAAATTAAGTATTAACAATTACATGGAACACATTGATTTGCTTGTTTTAACTGAAACAAATGTAAATAAATATGAAAATTATTTATATAATATTGATAAATTTAATAAAATCACAATGATAATATAAATAAAAATATTAGGGGAATTTCAGTATACTATAAAGAAAATCTAGATATTGAAATTATTTCACAACAAACACTTCCAGCGGAAACTATATATATAAAAGTAAAAGAAAAATAATGTAATATATCATGTTTTAGCACTATACAGATCGCCTAGTACAGATGTGAACTCTTTTCTGTTGAATTTCCGAAACTGGATGGAAAATACAGAAAAAGATCAAAATCAGATTTTAATAGGTGATTTTAATATCGATACAATGAATACTAAAAAACATGGCACAGAAAAATATATCACACTATTGGCTGAAATGAATTTTGAAAGATTAACAAGGGAAGCTACAAGAGAAGAAATAGTAAAAAATAAAATTACCAAAACCTGTATAGACCATATTAATATTAAACTGATTAAAAATATGTCAGCAATTTCAATAATTCAAACAAGCAAAATAGCAGATCACTATATGATTTTAACACTTATTAGCAACACCAATAACAATTTAAATAATACTAATTATAATGAAACAGATCAGGAAAATAAGAATTGGTCATTTGACCATAACAATATAAACAAAGCTATTTCTGAAATGAATTGGACTTTAGAAAATTATGGAGACAATCCAATGGATGAATTAAACCTATATAAAGTATTTAAAGACATTTATGATGGAATTTTAGGAAAAAATACAATATATATGAGGAGAGTTGGAAAGGTAAAAAGAAATCATAGCAAAAATTGGATAACACCGAACTTGATAGAATTAATTGAAGAAAGAGATAAAGCTTGGATTAAATTTAAAAACAATGATAAAACTGATGCTTATAAAAATAACTATAAAAAATTAAGGAATAGGGTTAATATTCAGATTAGAAATCAGAAACAACTTTATTATAGAAATAAACTTATAATGAAAAAAAATGATATGAAGGCTACCTGGCAATTAATATATGAAATATTAGAAGGAAAACAGAAAAAATCATCGGACGATGTAATAATTGACAATATGGCCAAAAAGAAATTATCTGTGGAAGAAATAGCAAATTATTACAATGACATTTATAATACACTAATTTTACAGATAAGAAATACAAATCACCAAGACGATATAAATTATGTTCCAACCATGATACAAAGAGTTTTGAAATCTATCTATATACATGAAATCACTGAAAAACAAACTGATGAAATAATTACTTCATTAGACACCAATAAATCACCTGGTTACGATAACGTTTGCATCAAACATATAAAATTTAATAAAGAGACACTACTAAATATTATATAAAAAATTATAAATCAGATTATATTTACTGGGAACATACCTACTGAACTCAAAACAGGTATTTTAAGACCTATTTTTAAAGGTGGTATTAAGGAGGATTTTTCTAACTATCGACCAATAACAATTCTGCCTATTTTCTCGAAAATAATGGAAAAATATATTTATAATACTGTTTTTAACTTTTTACTTAAACACAACATAATTAATGAAAATCAGTTTGGCTTTCAAAAAGGAAAAAACACAATTCAACTAATTTCCAAAATTGCAAATAATATTAATAAATCATTGAATAATAGAGAAAAAATTGTAACTATGTTCTTAGATTTAAAGAAAGCCTTCGATACAATAGATCATAGCATTTTACTAAATAAATTGGAAAATTACGGTATTCGCGGTATATTGTTAGATTGGTTTAGAAATTATTTATCAGACAGATACACAATTACTAAAATAAAAAACTGCTACAGCAGAAAAGTAATTACACGATGTGGAATTCCCCAAGGCTCAATTTTAGGTCCTTTATTGTTCTTAGTATACATAAATGATTTGTTCAATACAAAATTAAATAGTGCTATTTATCTATATGCTGACGACATTGTTTTAATAAACAGTCAGAAATATTTAAATGATAGCATTTCAGAGGTTCAAACAGATTACAATAATATTATTAGATGGTTAAATCACAATAAAATCTATTTAAATGAGAAAAAATCAAAACTGATGATTATTCATTCACCAGGATTTCATATTCATCAAAACCTCTTTATCAAAACTCATAAAATAAATTGCAGAAAAAAGGATGCTTCAAATTATGAATCATTATGCAGTTGCCCACTTGTTGAGCAAGTAAATAAAATAAATTACTTAGGAATCATTTTTGATGAATATTTTAGGTGAAATGCCCATATATCCCACATATGTGAAAGCTTGAGAATATCGGCGATAAAAATTCAAAAATTGAAATACGTATTAAATATGGAAACATGTGTACTATTTTATAAAGCAATATGCGAATCTATTTTAAATTATGGAATAATTGTGCATGGAACAACTAACTTAACTAACATAAATAAAATAGAAAAACTGCAGTCTATAATAGCTAAAAATATTATTCCGTCTCATTTGCAAAAAAATTATAAAACTTCTACCGATAGATTAAAATTTTTAAATCTTTTATCCTACGGCAATTTATATAAATATAATGTGATAATTAAAAAATTTTTTGACGAAACTTACAAACTAAAAATTCAACATAATAAAAATACAAGACTTCAAAACCAAGGTTATTACAAATTGCCAAATTTTCGAAATAATTACGGGAAGCATACCTCCGAATATCAAGTACCACTTATATTTAATGCTATTCCAAAAGAATTACTAAATATAGATTCTTTTAGAAGACTTAAAATGGAATTGAAAAATTATTTGGTATTTTCTAGTTAGCTGATTTTTATGTGTTGTGTTTTGTGGATTTATTTGATGTATACCATTTTTGTGGCTGAATGACCTATGTTTAATATAATTTATTTATTTTCCTGCAGATAAGCTATTTAGCTTTGCGGATCAAAGTGTAAATGTATTTGTATTCTTTACTGTTATGAATAAAAATTATATTCTAAAAAAAAAAAACATTAACCGCAACCGCTCCAGTTTGCTGTGAACAGTAATTGCACACGCTCCATATTCATTGCATTATATATTCATACGCATTATATATATTAAAAAATATACGAACACTATGGTTGATTACAGAATTTAGAAAAAATATCTGGCAACGATTTTTTTAGAAATTAGTGATCTGGCAACCTTCGTGTCACGTGACATAAATGTGACACGAAGTCACGTGACACGAAGGCTGCCAGATCACTAATTTCTAAAAAAATCGCTGCCAGATATTTTTTCTGAATTCTGTAATCAACCATAGTGTTCGGATACTTTTTTGAGCGACTGTACAGCTTATATTACACAAACTTTTTCAATATAATTATACAGTCTTCTTTACTTACAGTTCAGTTTTCTTTTGAATTTCTTTCTTCTGATGATTCTCTATTCGCTGAAAATGGCGTCTTTTAAAGTAAATAGATTACCCTGAATACAAAAACTGTAATGGAATATTTTTAGGAACATATGTTTTATGAATCAGTGCTTGCGATTCAGTTTCTAATTTAAATTTTATGAAAATCATTAATGGGGCCTTTATTTTTTTGCGGCAAACGCAAATTTGTAAAATCGTTCTCCTGCTTTAGGTTGCTTTACCTCTGAGCGGTACTTTCTTGCACACAATGCGCTAAATAGCCAGGTCACAAGGACCCCAAGGGCTCAGAGAAGATTAGGAGAAGGGGATCCACTGAACAGGAAACTTGGAAACTGCAGATTACAAGCCTGGCTCACTGCCGAATGAGCCAAATCCCATTCCCTTTTGCTCTTGGCAAGTTCTTTGATAATTGACTGGCAATGTTTATATTTACAGTGTTGGGTTGGGTTGTTTTACCTCTGAGCGGCACTTTTTTGCACACCATGGGATAAATGGCCAGGTCACAAGGACCCCGAATGCTCAGAGAAGGTTGGGGGAGGGGTCCCACTGGAACAGCTGTTGGGAGACAGATGATAGCCTCCCGTCAAGGCCATCCAGCGTGTTCTTTAACGTTGGGTTGTTTTACCTCTGAGCGGCACTTTTTTGCACACCATGGGCTAAATGGCCAGGTCACAAGGACCCCGAAGGCTCAGAGAAGGTTGGGGGAGGGGTCCCACTGGAACAGCTGTTGGGAAACAGATGGTAGCCTCCCGTCAAGGCCATCCAATGCACACCATGGGCTAAATGGCCAGGTCACATGGACCCCGAAGGCTCAGAGAAGGTTGGGGGAGGGGACCCACTGGAACAGCTGTTGGGAGACAGATGGTAGCCTCCCGTCAAGATCATCCAGCGTGTTCTTTAACGCGACAGGGTATGGCTCTCCCGCACACGGGGCCACGGCTTAACGTCCCATCTGACGGACGGCGGCCTTTTAAGCCCATCGGTGCCCCCTACTGACCGTGGGCAGGGCGGGGAATTTTTGCGGAGATAAATCTCAACGCTGACCCAGCTGGGACTCGAACCTGGGAACTACAGATTATGAGCCTGGCGCGCTACCGACTGAGCCACTCCCGCTCCCAGTTCGAACAGACGATAAAGATCCACACAGACGAAACAGATATCATTATAATATTCACTTTTCCAATTCAGGGACCTTTAAAATATAACCTAAATGTTTGAGATTTTTTCTCCCCTGATTGTAATTATTGTGATTCATAAAATTACCGTTTGATTGTTTTATTCGATATAAAAAAAAAATTAAAATATATGATAAGCTTTCTTTGAACAAAATACAAGTTTCTCAAAGTTCAGAAGAGAAAAAAAATTCCTTTCCTGAAATTGTCTTAAATCCTTTTCTATCTCTCTGAGGTCACCTTCAGAATTTTCAACTCGATTGAAGAAAACTTTACTGGACTGTTCTAATATTTACAAATTCAATAAATCAAAATAATACAAAAATAAAAACCATTCTACAAATCGTCAAATTAAAAACGTAAAACAAAAATAAATATTAATAATAAAACAAAAAAAATATTTAAAAGTATGATCAAATTACGATTTTAATTGCGTAATGCACGTTTTATGTTATAACAGCTTTAATAAGAACGGTAATACATCAAAAAATAAAATTTCTCAAAAGCAAATCCATTACCTTAAAAGACTATTTGAAAAACGTTTAGCAATAAGTTACAAATATAACATTAGGTTTGCAGCGAACTTAAATTAAAAAATTTCAAAAAAAAAAAATTTCCTAGAGTAGGAGTTCTCAATGTGGGGTACGCAGTAAAATTTTTTGCGGTACGCCGTGAGGGCTCAGAAGTCACTAGATATATGTTATATGTGTAGTGATTCCCATTGTCATATTATAATTATAGTTTTATCTATCTATACAAGAGGTACGGGGGCGGGGGTGGCTCAGTCGGTAGCGCGCCAGGCCCGTAATCTGTAGTTCCCAGGTTCGAGTCCCAGCTGGGTCAGCGTTGAGATTTATCTCCGCAAAATTCCCCGCCCTGCCCACGGTCAGTAGGGGACACCGATGGGCTTGAAAAGGCCGCCGTCCGTCGGATGGGACGTTAACCCGTGACCCCGTGTGCGGGAGAGCCATACCCTGTGCACGTTAAAGAACACCCTGGATGGCCTTGACGGGAGGCTACCATCTGTCTCCCAGCAGCTGTTCCAGTGGGTCCCCTCCCCCAACCTTCTCTGAGCCTTCGGGGTCCTTGTGACCTGGCCATTTAGCCCATGGTGTGCAAAAAAGTGCCGCTCAGAGGTAAAACAACCCAACCCAACAAGGGGTACGCCAGTTACATACACATTTCCAGGGGGGTACGTGAAGCATAAAAGGTTGTGAATCGCTGCCCTAGAGTAAAAGAAAAAAAGAAGCAAAAATGCCTTAGAGAAATCGGACACTTTATAAAGCTATATACCTTTGAATGGAAGCTACTCTTAGGGAATGAACATTGGTTATCATCACAAAAGAAAAATCAAAAGGACGATAGTAATATTATTGAAACGAAAAATCCCTTTCCTTAAGGTCGAAAGTGCTCCATTTGCAATTCATTGCAAGATTCTTTTCTCTCCATTCGACCAGTGAGTTCGGATTCTAAAAGAGACCTTCCTCCATCGAGTTACGTTTCTACGAAAATTCATTCACGTCTCAATGATCAGTGATCAGTGGGAATCAATTCATTTATTTCTGTATCTTCTTCAATTTATTCAATTAAAAATTAAATAATCATTTAAGAGTAATTGTTTGCTTTGATTTAAAGTAAAACTTCTAATTTATTATTTATTTTCGATTGAATACTATTTGGCATTCATTTTTTATTTCGTCAAAGTTATTATCTTAAATTCGTTGATTGTTTTCCATTTGTGTTGCATTGCATATGATTACAATAAACGATAATTGATACGAAGGCAATTTTGAATTAATTTTTTTTTACCTGAGTATTCTAAACTTTTTCATGAGCCAATACCTGCATTGATGAAAACCAATACCGAAAAACTGTATTGATTTTGTATCCAGTATTACATTCCCTCACTACCATATATAAAGTCGCTCAAAAAAATATCCGAACACTATGGTTGATTACAGAATTCAGAAAAAATTTCTGGCAAATATTTTTTTTAGAAATTAGTGATCTGGCAACCTTCGTGTCACGTGACAAGAAGGTTGCCAGATCACTAATTTCTAAAAAAAAATCGTTGCCAGATATTTTTTCTGAATTCTGTAATCAGCCATAGTGTTCGGATACTTTTTTGAGCTACTGTAGGTGGTCATATTATTTTGATACTAGATCGTATGGGCTCACTCACGGAAATATTGAGCGTGTGCAGTTACCGTTCACAGCAAACTGGAGCGTGTGCAGTTACTGCACACGCTCCAGTTTGCTATGAACGGTAACTGGAGCGTGTACAGTTGCTGTACACGCTCCAGATATATTTCCTGAATTCTGTAATCACGTGACACGAAGGTTGCCAGATCACTAATTTCTAAAAAAAATCGTTGCCAGATATTTTTTCTGAATTCTGTAATCAACCTATTGTTCGGATATATTTTTGAGCGACTGTACATCCATGCCTTACCCGGGGTTCGAACCCTGGCCCCTTTGATTAGTAGCCAAGCTGGCTGCGTTGTTACAATATCAGTTTGAAAGTAAACAGAGCGTGAATTAGAATTTTTTAAATATTTTTTGCGTCCTTTGCTAACTCCGGTTTATGGAAAAGGAAAAATCTTACAACTTGGTCAGACAAAACACTTACAGATAACGATTCTAAAACATTTTGCTGTTTTGATGCTTTTTTTTACCGTGAAAATTTATCAGAACATCATAATATTTCAGAATCAGAGCCGGGTTGGGTTGTTTTACCTCCAGGTGGCACTTTTTTCTTCAGAGTTCAGTGTAACGTGGGACTCATGAAGTAGTGAGCTGAAAAAAATGGATTTCGCCGTGAGTGAGACTCGAACTCAAAATACACGCCAGGCGTCCTGACCACCATATTATCAGCAGGTGATCTTTTCTTCAGTTAATGTAACTTATAAGCTTTCTGGCAAATTGTTTAATTCGCTTGTGGTGCCATCTATGTCGGGACTACTACTGACAGTGAAGTTACCTCATATGATGACATTTAATTGTTTGTCACTCACGCTCATGCGATTAAATCAATAATTTAATAGTAGCATGGGGTGGATGGGTGGGGGTGGCTCAGTCGGTAGCGCGCCAGGCTCGTGATCTGCATTTTTCAGATTCGAGTCCCACCTGGGTCAACGTTCATATTTATCTCCATAAAACTCCCCACCTCAGTCAATATGGAACAGACCAATGGGCTTGGAAAGGACGTTGCCCATTGGATGGGACGTTAAGTCATGGCCCCGTGTGCAGAAGAGTCATACCCCGTACGCGTTAAAGTTTGGGTTGGGTTGTTTTACCTCTGAGCTGCACTTTTTTGCACACCATGGGCTAAATGGCCAGGTCACATGGACCCCGAAGGCTCAGAGAAGGTTGGGGGAGGGGACCCACTGGAACAGCTGTTGGGAGACAGATGGTAGCCCCCCGTCAGGGCCATCCAGCGTGTTCTTTAACGTGCACAGGATATGGCTCTCCCGCACACGGGGGCCACGGCTTAACGTCCCATCCGACGGATGGCGGCCTTTCCAAGCCCATCAGTGTCCCCTACTGACCGTGAGCAGGGCGGGGAATTTTGCGGAGATAAATCTCAACGCTGACCCAGCTGGGACTCGAACCTGGGAACTACAGATTACGAGCCTGGCGCGCTACCGACTGAGCCACCCCCGCCCCTACGCGTTAAAGAACCTGCTGGATGGCCTTGATGGGAGGCTAACATCTGTCTTCTAACAAGTGTCCAGTGGACCTCTCCTCCTAAAGGATCTCTAAGTCCTTGGGTCCTAGTGACCTGCCCATTTAGCCCATAGTGTGCAAAAACGTACTGCTCAGAAGTTAATCAACCCAGCCCAAAGTAGAGTAACACATGGGACTCACGACGTAGTTACCTGAAATAATGAGTTTCGCTGGGAGTGGGAGTCGAACCCACACTTCCCAATTACATGCCAGGTGTTAGTAACTGATAATGTGTAGTGGTCATCATGCCTGACATGTAACCGGGAGGAAAGGGTTCGAGTCGCACTCACGGCCAACTCATTTTTCCAACTAACTACTTAATAATGTAAGATGCTCAAACTTTGATATAATTAAAAGCAACAAAATAATTTTCCGAGATAAATTCACGAATATCTCCTTATCCAAGCAATAGATGGCGCCGTCATCAACGACCATGCTGGTTTAATGTTTAACAGTGTATGGAACACGATTTTTTTGTCGACCAAGGTGGAATCCCAAAACTTGTTACAGATGACGCTAAAACGTTTCGAATAATTTCAAGTAAGGATTTTTTTTTATCTTTCACACTTTAAGAAATTTATATTGCTAAATAACCAAGATAGCGATAACACATTTAGTAATTTTAAAAAATACAGCAGAGGAAATGGAAAAAAAACAGTTCTCGTGCTTTCTGATTCTTTGCCATTTAGTCTGCAAAACTGCTCGCTTGCTCTCATTCAATAGAAGACACCGATGGACTTGTAAAGGCCGCCGTCCGTTGGATGGAGAGTTAAGCCATACCCTGTGCACTTTAAAGAACATGCTGGATGGCTTGACTGAGGCTACCGTTGTCTCTTAACAGCTGTCCAGTGGGTTCCCTCGCCCAACCTTCTCAGAGTGTTCGGGGTCCTTGTGACTTGTCCATTTAGCCTAATGTGTGCAGAAAAGGGCAGCTCAGAGATAAAACAACCCAACTTTGCCATTTGTAATACTCGCTTCACTTCCTCCATTTCTCCAAACAACGCGTTACATTGCACCCTGCGTGACCGAAAGGGTCAGCTATATGATGGGCAAATTCTGGGCCTTGCCCACGGTCAGTAGGGGACACCGATGGCCTTGGAAAGGCCGCCGTCCCTCGGATGGGACATTAAGCCGTGGCTCTCCGTATGTGGGAGAGCCGTAGTCTGTGCACAATAAAGAACACGCTGGATGGCCTTGACGGGAGGTTACCATCTGTCTCCCAACAGCTGTTCCAGTGGGTCCTCTCCCCCAACCTACTCTGAGCCTTCGGAGTCCATGTGACCTGGCCATTTAGCCCATGGTGTGCAAAAAAGTACCGTGTGCGGGAAAGTCATGCTCTGTGCACGTTAAAGAACACGCTGGATGGCCTTGACGGGAGGTTACCATCTGTCTCCCAACAGCTGTTCCAGTGGGTCCCCTCCCCCAACCTTCTCTGAGCCTTCGGGGTCCATGTGACCTGGCCATTTAGCCCATGGTGTGCAAAAAAGTACCGTGTGCGGGAAAGTCATGCTCTGTGCACGTTAAAGAACACGCTGGATGGCCTTGACGGGAGGTTACCATCTGTCTCCCAACAGCTGTTCCAGTGGGTCCCCTCCCCCAACCTTCTCTGAGCCTTCGGGGTCCATGTGACCTGGCCATTTAGCCCATGGTGGGCAAAAAAAGTGCCGCTCAGAGGCAAAACAACCCAATTTACGATGGGCAGACTGAACTGCCTTTCCCGACGATTCGGGCCCTGTTGAGAATGCGCTCACGTTCGTTGCTTTGGCCTAACTGAAACAAGGTGCATTGTTTTACTTTCATTCACTTATTTTCTTATCTTTTATCGTGGCTCGGGACCGAAAGCACCGCCTCTATTTCCTGTGTCCATGTGAATTCTGCTGTCGTTACGGGACCTTCTGTACAGTCGCTCAAAAAAATATCCGAACACCACGGTTGATTCCAGAATTCAGAAAAAATATCTGGAGAGTGTACAGCAACTGTACACGCTCCAGTTACCGTTCACAGCAAACTGGAGCGTGTGCAGCTACTGCACACGCTCCAGTTTGCTGTGAATGGTAACTGCACACGCTCAATATTTCCGTGAGTGAGCCCACACGATCCAGGTCTTTGTCAGCTCACACGATACAATGTGCTGTGAACATTAACCGCAACCGCTCCAGTTTGCTGTGAACGGTAACTGCACACGCTCTATATTCATTGCATTATATATTCATACGCATTATATATATTAAAAAAGTATACGAACACTATGGTTGATTACAGAATTCAGAAAAAATGTCTGGCAACGATTTTTTTTAGAAATTAGTGATCTGGCAACCTTCGTGTCACGTGACACGAAGGTTGTCAGATCAGTAATTTCTAAAAAAAATCTTTGCCAGATATTTTTTCAGAATTCTGTAATCAACTATAGTGTTCGGATATTTTTTGAGCGACTGAATATATTTAAAAGATTTTAGTAGCCTGAAAGACAGTTTTCTAATTGAGAGTAGCCCTTGAGAAGAAAAATTTGGGTTCCTTGCACCATCACGATGATTAGAGTCAAGTATAACTCGGTTGATTAATAGTCCTCTCCCCATCCAGTGTGTTCTTTAACGTGCACAGGATATGGCTCCCCGCACACGGGACCACGGCTTAACGTCCCATCCGACGGACGGCGGCCTTTCCAAGCCCATCGGTGTCCCCTACTGACCGTGGGCAGGGCGGGGAGTTATGCGGAGATAAATCTCAATGCTGACCCAGCTGGGTTGGGTTGTTTTACCTCTGAGCGGCACTATTTTGCACACCATGGGTTAAATGGCCAGGTCACATGGACCCCGAATGCTCAGAGAAGGTTGAGGGAGAGGACCCACTGGAACAACTGTTGGGAGACAGATGGTAGCCTCCCGTCAAGGCCATCCAGCGTGTTCTTTAACGTGCACAGGGTATGGCTCTCCCGCACACGGGGCCACGGCTTAACGTCCCATCCGACGGAAGGCGGCCTTTCCAAGCCCATCGGTGTCCCCTACTGACCGTGGGCAGGGCGGGGAGTTTTGGGGAGATAAATCTCAACGCTTACCCAGCTGGGACTCGAACCTGGGAACTACAGATTACGAGTCTGCCGCGCTACAGACTGAGCCACCCCCGCCCCTCTTTGTTATATTATCCTCCCTTTCCACTCCAAAATGGAACTCTTCCCACTCTCCATCTCTTTACCTCCCCTCCCTAGCACCCCACCCACCCCAAGTAAAAGTATTTAGTTCCACCGACGAAATTACTAAATGGCTGCTTTGTTGAAAAACTTTCCCTGTTATTTTTTTCTGCTCTCATTCGGATCCTTAACGTCTTCATGCTCCCAAGCGTCCGAAATCGTCCCGGCCCCGGAATTAGTGTTGGACAGCCGTGACTCCGGTGTTGGGTGGCAAACGAACGAAGCCGCCGCCCATTGGCCGGCAATGACAGCGTCGCGCGCCGCGCCGCAGCATCTGCCGCGGCCACCATCTGTCTTCATTTCCACGGCCGTCTTCCCCTGATGCGTATCTAATGGCCATAGGTAAAACTGTTAGGCCGGAGATAGTGGCCAGAAATTGTGGCCTTCACGGCAGATTTGTAAAAGAACGATGTTTTTCTTCTCGCCTTCTTTCTGCTTTTCTTTTTTTTTCTTATTTTTTTTTCGTTCTTCTCTGTCTGCTCAGAGATAAAGGAAGACCCGAGACCGTGGAATGTTCCGATTCGTTGCTTTTAGAGGAGAGTCAACATTGTTTTAACACGGAGAGTTAATTCAGGAATGAATTTATCTTGGGGCTGTTTTTTCACCAAGAATTTGGATTGCTTTCTCTAAGAGGTGTTTTTTTTTTGGCACACAATGGGCTAAACGTTCAGGTCTCAAGGACCCCAAGGAATTCAGTGGTAATGGTTAAGAGACAGATGGAAACCACTTGTTTGGGTTGTTTTACCTCTTAGCGGCACTTTTTTGCACACCATGGGCTAAATGGCCAGGTAACGTGGAGCCCGAAGGCCTCAGAGAAGGGGGGCGGGGGTGGCTCAGTCGGTAGCGCGCCAGGCTCGTAATCTGTAGTTCCTAGGTTCGAGTCCCAGCTTGGTCAGCGTTGAGATTTATCTCCGCAAAATTCCCCGCCCTACCCACCGTCAGTAGGGGACACCGATGGGCTTGGAAAAACCGCCGTCCGTCGGATGGGACGTTAAGCCGTGGCTCCGTGTGCGGGAAAGCCATACCCAGTGCACGTTAAAGAACACGCTGGATGGCCTTGACGGGAGGCTACCATCTGTCTCCCACAGCTGTTCCAGTTAGTCCCCTCACCCAACCTTCTATGAGCCTTCGGGGTCCAAGTGACCTGGTGTGCAAAAAAGTGCCGCTCAGAGGTTGTTGGGTTGGGTTGTTTTACCTCGGAGCGGCACTTTTTTGCACACCATGGGCTAAATGGCCAGGTCACATGGACCCCGAAGGCTCAGAGAAGGTTGGGGGAGGGGACCCACTGGAACAGCTGTTGGGAGACAGATGGTAGCCTCCCGTCAAGACCATCCAGTGTGTTCTTTAACGTGCACAGGGAATGGCTCTCCAGCAGAAGGGGCCACCGCTTAACGTCCCATCCGACGGACGGCGGCCTTTCCAAGCCCATCGGTGTCCCCTACTGACCGTGGGCAGGGCGAGGAATTTTGCGGAGATAAATCTCAACGCTGACCCAGCTGGGACTCGAACCTGGGAACTACAGATTACGAGCCTGGCGCGCTACCGACTGAGCAACTCCCGCTCCGACAAATTATGAGCAAAAAGCAGCATAGGTAATAATAATAATTTTAAAAATAAGAAGATATGTAATAATTATAAATATAAGAAGACATGTAATAATAATTATAAAAACAAAGATAGGTGAAAATGAGTTTCTTGTGGAGGGTATCTCTGGAGATGAATTAAAGCTCTCAATCGGTATTCAAAGAGTTGTTCAGTAATGTCCAATTCGACAAAAATATTTCTTCAGCATCATAGCTAGGTCCCAAGAACCGGATGAACTAATAAGCTAAGTCAGAAGAACCCCAACACTTCGGAGCAACAGAGGCGCGGTCACTCAGTCGGTAGCGCGCCAGACTCGTAATCTGCAGTTCCCATATTCGAATCGCAGCTGGCCCAGCGTTGAGATTTATCTCTGCAAAAACTCCCCCCCCCCCAACCATCCTCGGTCAATAGGGACACCGATGGTCTTGAAAAGGCCGTCGTCCGTCGGATGGGCGTAACTCTGTGTCCCGTGTGCAGGACAACCATACCTTGTGCATGTTAAAGAACACGCCTTGACGGAAGGCTACCCTCGGTCTGTTAAAAGATGTCCTCTGGGTCTTCTTCCTCCAACCTTCTCTGAGCCTGAGGGGTCCATGTAACCTGGCAATTTAGCCCATGGTGTGCAAAAAAAAGTGCCGCTCAGAGTTAAAACAACCGAATCCAAATCTCCTGCACAAGGGACCACGGCTTAAAGTCCCATCCGACGGACGGCGGTCTTTTCAAGCCCATCGGTGTCCCCTACTGACCGTGGGCAGGGCGGGGAGTTTTGCGGAGATAAACTAATACTGATCCAGTTGGGACTCGAAAAATTGAGATGTAAAAAATAAGTTTAGAAAGTATAAGAATAATACAGATTGCACAAAAATACATGAAAATTAAATTGAATAAGCTCTCAACGGAGAGAAGACCACGTTCTCTCTTTCTGTTGACCCCTGTCCACATACCTTAATCCATCACTGAGGGAATTCCTTTTCCCACCCAACTCTAAGCCTTGTGACGTGACCATTTATCCTCAGCGTAGAGATAAAATGCCGCACAGAAGCAAAACAACCAACCTTTTGAAACACCTTTAATGGGCGACGGGAACTTGCATCGATCAGTATCTTCACGCTCCAAAGCAACCGAAATCGTCCCTACCCCGGAATTAGTGTTGGACAACCGTGACTCCGGTGTTGGTGGGGGGGGGGGAAGTGAGGTGAAGTCTTCTCTCACAATGGATCGGAAAAAGTGGTCTCCGATACTTCGAGACCTTTTAGAAATTTTTTATTTGTTGGGGAGTTTATTCTGTAAATAATTCTTAAATGATTGCATTAATCAGAGTCACTTTTAATAAATTCATTCGCTATGTGAATGGATGATTTTGAAGAGGAACTGCATTTGGATATTAGGGACAATTAATTAAATTACATTTGAGCAGGGGCGGGGGTGGCTCAGTCGGTAGCGCGCCAGGCTCGTAATCTGTAGTTCCCAGATTCGAGTCCCAGCTGGGTCAGCGTTGAGATTTATCTCCGCAAAAATTCCCCGCCCTGCCCATGGTCAGTAAGGGAAACCGATGGGCTTGGAAAGGCCGCCGTCCGTCGGATGGGACGTTAAGCCGTGGCCCCGTGTGCGGGAGAGCCATACCCTCTGCACGTTAAAGAACACACTGGATGGCCTTGACGCGAGGCTACCATCTGTCTCCCAACAGCTGTTCAGTGGGTCCCCTCCCCCAACCTTCTCTGAGCCTTCGGGGTCCATGTGACCTGGCCATTTAGCCCATGGTGTGCAAAAAAGTGACGCTCAGAGGTAAAACAACCCAACCCAACATTTGAGCAGCGCACTTAATGTAGCACCCTGCATTTGAGTAGCAAGGAGCTGCAAGAAACACTTTCTTGCATTTGTTTTCCTCTCTTGCAACTAGTAAAAATAACAATTAACAAAGTAACAAAGGACATGAGACGTTAAAACAAACAGCATTGTTTACACTCTTTCCGAAGAAGATGACCTTCTTCATCGAAAATCATCAGAGGAGGAAAAATCTCTTCTTAACACAAAAGTCCGATCTCAAATGCTACAAAGCTCTCATCGCGTCTTTCTATTAAACGATCTCGTTTCCCTTCCACTTAAATTTCACTCACGTGATCATAATAAAATACGAACTCTTTCGTTTGCTTTTGAGGTGTCTGTTTACTTAGAACTGTTTCTCCCTCTATCTATCCGCCCTCGTTTTCATTATCACTGTGTTGCGGAATCGCTGTTAAGTCTTCATATGCATACATTAAACGAAAAAACAAACAATCCTTCCAATGCGTCCTCCAATTCTAGCAACGAAGTGTACGATATTTATTCACAGTTTAATTACAGAGCAGACGGTCCCATCTGTTTGTCTTACCTCATCAGCACCATTCGCTGGGCAATTAATGTCGATGGTTTACAGAGAGGGTCTGCGTCACCGCCGAGGGATGGCCTCCCCCTTTTCTCTCTCTCCCCCCCCTCCCGACTGGCAATCACTCCACTGTCTACGTCACGTCAGACTCTAATTAAGATGCTTAACGCCTTTGATCTGTTGCCTGTCGGCAGCTTTTTCCTCCGGGTTACGTTTCCCGTTTCTCCTCTCCCCCCCCCTGGAGAAGATTGAACCACGTGCACGAAAGATTTGTTGATTCTACCTCTTCTTTTTTTCATTTTGTTGTTGTTCTGTTTAATCCTCGAATATACGACTTTGTTTATACGGAGTGTCACGTAGACAGATGACGTAAGAGTGCGAACAGTTTTGGAATTTTCATTCGGATGCTGCGAAAAAAGTTTACTGACGGATTAAATTAGCTGTCTTGTTGGATCAAATCCCTTTCGTGACTTTGAATCTTGTTTGGGAGAATATGGAAGAAAAAAAAGTTTAGTGATTAAAGATGGCGCCACAGTATTTTGGTTTGGTTTGTTTTACCTCTGAGCGGCACTTATTTTGCACACCATGGGCTAAATGAACAGGTCACAAGGACCCCGAAGGCTTAGAGATGGTTGGGGGAGGGGACCCACTGGAACAGCTGTTGGGAGACAGATGGTAGTCTCCCATCAAGGCCATCCAGCGGGTTCTTTAACGTTGGGTTGTTTTACCTCTGAGCGGCACTTTTTTGCACACCATGGGCTAAATGGCCAGGTCACATGGACCCCGAAGGATCAGAGAAGGTTGGGGGAGGGGACCCACTGGAACAGCTGTTGGGAGACAGATGGTAGCCTCCCGTCAAGGCCATCCAGCGTGTTCTTTAACGTGCACAGGGTATGTCTCTCCCACACACGGGGCCACGGCTTAACGTCCCATCCGACGGACGGCGGCCTTTCCACGCCCATCGCTGTCCCCTACTGACCGTGGGATGATGGGACATCACCTCTGAGCGGCACGTTTTTGCACACCATGGGCTAAATGGACAGGTCACATGGACCCCGAAGGCTCAGAGAAGGTTGGGGGAGGGGACCCACTGGAACACTTGTTAGGAGACAGATGATAGCCTCTCGTCAAGGCCATGTAGTGTGTTCTTTAACGTGCACAGGGCATAGCTCTCCCGCACACGGGGCCACGGCTTAACGTCCCATCCAACGGACGGCGGCCTTTCCAAGCCCATCGCTGTCCCCTACTGACCGTGTGCAGGGCGGGGAGTTTTGCGGAGATAAATCTCAACCGCCCCTCGCCACAGTATAAACGGGCCTGGATTAAAGTGGAACCATGTCCATAGCACCAGATGATCTTCTTTTTTACTTATTTAAAGTTCTCTTCATTTTGTTTATTAATTGTTTCAATCAACAATTTTGCATAAAATAGTGCAATTTTTCATCATATTTTTTTTTGCAAGTCGTAAGCTAGGCTCGTCCAACCAACACCTCCCCCAAAAGAAGTCCTGTGGACCAAATTATGACGTCAGCATAAGTAGTCTTAATAACGTAAATAATTCTTATATATTTCTTTATATTATTATCAGTGATGTACTTTTATACTAATGCTTATTTATAAATATACTTTATTTAGAAGAAAATTTATTCGCATTTATTAGCATTATGATAATTGCTAATAAGTCCATATAATATTTATTCTAAATAAGATACATTTATAAATAAATATTAATAAAAATGTTAGTATAAAAAGTACATGAGTAATAATACTAATAAAAAAAAAATATATATATAAGAACTATTTACATTACAGGACTACCTATGGTGACGTCATAGCTTGGTTCATCGGCCTTCTGTTACAGGAGGCGTTCTTCGCTAAGTGGGGCGGGGGTGGCTCAGTCGGTAGCGCGCCAGGCTCGTAATCTGTGGTTCCCAGGTTCGAGTCCCAGCTGGGTCAGCGTTGAGATTTATCTCCGCAAAATTCCCCGCCCTGCCCACGGTCAGTAGGGGACACCGATAGGCTTGGAAAGGCCGCCGTCCGTCGGATGGGACGTTAAGCCGTGGCCCCTTGTGCGGGAGAGCCATACCCTGTACACGTTAAAGAATACGCTGGATAGCCTTGACGGGAGGCTACCATCTGTCTCCCAACAGCTGTTCCAGTGGGTCCCCTCCCCCAACCTTCTCTGAGCCTTCGGGGTCCATGTGACCTGGCCATTTAGCCCATGGTGTGCAAAAAAGTGCCGATCAGAGGTAAAACAACCCAACAACCCAACTCTTCACTAAGTTTGAATTGGATGCGCCTGTCTTAAACAACGAAATGTTGAGTAGGGGACACATTTAGAACTTGGCCTCCAGGGTTCCCTGATTGCTTAATCTTGTCCTGAATGGTTCCTGAGAAATGATTCAATCGTTTTCAAAAGGTTGAATATAGGCTTAACCAATTTAAAAGTTTAAAAAATCGATAATTAAGCCATGGCCAAAACAGTTTACTGGTCCATGGGCTTGAAAAGATCGTCGTCCTTCGCAAAGCACGTAAAGCCGTGGCTCTGTACGCAGGAGAGCCATACCCTATTACCCGTTAGAGAAGACGCTGGAAGGCCTTGCTGGCAGATTGTCATCTTTCTCCTAACAGCTGTCCAGTGGTTCTCTCCTCCCAAACTTCTCTAAGCCTTTGGGGTCCTTGTGACCGGTCCATTTAACCCATTGTGTGCAAAAGAGTGCTACTCAGAGGTAAAACAATGAAACAAGGGAATGACATGAAATGTATTGTGAAAGTTTCATTAAAGAAGTACAAAATACGTGCACATCTAACAGCCGCTATCACGAGCATGCAAATTAGGATTACTTATAAATGAGAGCATGACTGCAATGACGATCAATGGAGACAACGAAGAATGATTGGGTATGAATATAGACAGAATGGAAGCAAATCCGTTCCAAACTGAGGTATCCAGGGATTTAAATGCATTACAAAATGTCCTCTTAAGATTTTGGAGACAGTTTCAGGAAACAAGAATTTGGGTTGTTTTACCTCTGAGCGGCACTTTTTTCCACACAACGGGCTAAATAGCCAGGTCACATGGATCCCGAAGGCTGAGAGAAGGTTGGGGGAGGGGACCCACTAGAACAGCTGTTGGGTTGGGTTGTTTTACTCTGAGCTGCACTTTTTCCCACACAACGGGCTAAATGGCCAGGTCACATGGATCCCGAAGGCTGAGAGAAGGTTGGGGGGGGGACCCACTAGAAGGGCTGTTGTGTTGGGTTGTTTTACTCTTAACGGCACTTTTTTGCACACAATGGGCTAAATGCCAGGTCACAAGGACCCCGAAGGCTCAGAGAAGGTCGGGACCCACTGAAACAGCTGTTGGGAGACAAATGGTAGTCTCCCGTCAAGGCCGTCTAGTGTGTTCTTTAACATGCACAGGGTGTGGCTCTCCAGCACACGGGGCTACGGATTAACATCCCATCCGACGGACGGCGGTCTTTCGAAGCCCATCGGTGTCCCCTACTGACCGTGGGCAGGGCGGGAAATTTTGCGGAGATAAATCTCAACGCTGACCCAGCTGGGACTCGAACCAGGGAACTACAGATTACGAGCCTGGCGCGTTACCGACTGAGCCACCCACGCTCCCAGGAAACAAGAGGAGTTAGTCTTGGGCCAAAACAAGGTCATCCCAGAGCCGCGAAATCTTCAGGACGGACCGATATATCGTCCTTTGATAGCAAGACGACCACGAAGAAATGAGAGCTTGGCGAGAGTCTCACAAGCTGACGAAGAAATGAATTAGTCCTTATTAACTGAAGAGCTGATTTAAAGTGATGCGGGACACCGCTACCTCTCAGAGCCCAGGAAAGTGGAGAAAGATGCTGCACACAGATGAGTCCATGACTCAGTCTGAACATCAATTCTCAACGTGTGTTCATCTATGGAGGAAAAAGAATTCACCACGACTGCTGCAGCATTAGTGAAAGCGACCATTTTGGTGAGAGTCGCTCAAAAAAGTATCCGAACACTATGGTTGATTACAGAATTCAGAAAAAATATCTGGCAACGATTTTTTTTTTAGAAATTAGTGATCTGGCAACCTTCGTGTCACGTGATTACAGAATTCAAGAAAAATATCTGGAGCGTGTACAGCAACTGTACACGCTCCAGTTACCGTTCACAGCAAACTGGAGTGTGTGCAGTTACTGCACACGTTCCAGTTTGCTGTGAACGGTAACTGCGCACGCTCAATATTTCCGTGAGTGAGCCCACACGATCTAGGTCTTTGTGAGTACACACGATCCAATGTGCTGTGAACATTAACCGCAACCGCTCCAGTTTGCTGTGAACGGTAACTGCACACGCTCAATATTTCCGTGAGTGAGCCCACACGATCCAGGTCTTTGTGAGCTCACATGATCCAATGTGCTGTGAACATTAACCGCAACCGCTCCAGTTTGCTGTGAACGGTAACTGCACACGCTCCATATTCATTGCATTATATATTCATACCCATTATATACAGGGTGAATCTGAAAAAGTGGGCAAAACTTTACGGGGTGGTAGAACGCAGCTATACGAGCAATATTCGTCATAGAAAGTATGGGCGGAACGCAAACGGCGAGCCGCTAGGTGGCGTTGGAAATGGTATAAAAGGGTCGGTCCTCGCACCCAACGGCATTTCTACCGTGGATTGCCGAGAGGATGGCTGGTTATACTAACCACGAAATGGCGGATATGAGCATGTACCTCAATTACATTCCTGTTAATAAAATGTTTTTTGAAGTATCTCCTCTCCTTCTTCTGTTCATTCTTTAAATGTGACAGTGGAAAACTACCTTTTAACTTCTCACCGCTTGCGTTCCGACCATACATTCTATGACGAATATTGCTCGTATAGCTGCGTTCTACCACCCCGTAAAGTTTTGCCCACTTTTTCAGATTCACCCTGTATATTAAAAAAGTATCCGAACACTACGGTTGATTACAGAATTCAGAAAAAATAACTAGCAACGATTTTTTTTAGAAATTAGTGATCTGGCAACCTTCGTGTCACGTGACACGATTCAGCCAACCTCCTCCCCCTCACCTCCTCCATCTTTCAGGGAGGCACTCTGACTACTCAGCAACTCGGAGAAGAAACACTTGCTCCCTAAGCGAGGATTTTCAGATGTGCTCTTGGCACCGATTTCCTTTTTATGGATGATAATGCCCGTCTCCATAAGGCTCACGTGGTCTACGATTTCCCCGAAAGTAAACACACTCAGAGGATGGAACTGGCTGATGAATTCCCCAAATCTGAATTCAATTCAGGAAAAGCTAATTGCAGGACGCTAGCCCATTCCCAGAAGCATCCATGAGCTCAGATCTGCTCTTGTTGGGGGAGTGGCTCTTTAGCATCACAAATCCTCATCAGAACGTTGGGTTGGGATGTTTTACCTCTGAGCGGCACTTTTTTGCACACCATGGGCTAAATGGCCAGGTCACATGGACCTCGAAGGCTCAGAGAAGGTTGGAGGAGGGGACCCACTGGAAAAGCTGTTGGGAGACAGATGGTAGCCTCCCGTCAAGGCCATCCAGCGTGTTCTTTAACGTGCACAGGTTATGGCTCTCCCGCACACGGGGCCACGGCTTATCGTCCCATCCGACAGACGGCGGCCTTTCCACGCAAATCGCTGTCCCCTACTGACCGTGGGATGATGGGACGTCACCTCTGAGTGGCACTTTTTTGCACACCATGGGCTAAATGGCCAGGTCACATGGACATCGAAGGCTCAGAGAAGGTTGGAGGAGGGGACCCACTGGAACAGCTCTTGGGAGACAGATGGTAGCCTCCCGTCAAGGCCATCCAGCGTGTTCTTTAACGTGCACAGGTTATGGCTCTCCCGCACACGGACCACGGCTTAACGTCCCATCCGACGGACGGCGGCCTTTTCAAGCCCATCGGTGTCCCCTACTGACCGTGGGCAGGGCGGATACATTTTGCGGAGATAAATATCAACGCTGACCCAGCTGGGACTCGAACCTGGGAACTACAGATTACGAGCTTGGCGCGCTACCGACTGAGCCACCCCCGCCCCATTGACCCGTGGTACGAACTCAGACCGTCACAATTTCCGCATGAACTGATCGCTTCAACTAGATTCTGCAGCAAACAAGTCAATGAACCGATATCCAATTACTCACCTAGAGCAGAGCGGGAAGACGATCCCACCCATCCAGATCCTTAGACACAATGGGACTTGAGCCTGGAATCATCAAGTTACGAACCTGACTCACTACCTCTGAGCCAACCTTCATCCCTTATTCAGAACGAATCTTAAAAGCAAAAAAAGACTTCAGTAAGGACATCGATTGGGAAATGCAAGCTTAAAACTTTCTCCAACTAAAACTGTCCAGATAAAATCTTCGGAAGTGTGATTGGCTGGCTTCCAGACCGAAAAAAGCAAGATGAGCTTTAGCAAAAAGATGAGAAATGAAGTGTCAACGAACACGATGGAGGAGGAAGAGAGATGGAGATGATGCCGTTGGGATAAATGGTAGAGGAGATGAGGAAGATGCTCGGAAGCCAGGGTATTCACCAACCACTTAGTTTAACAAGCTAATCAAATGGCAGCGATATTTCAATACCTGTGTCGTCATTTCCTGGTGAATCTAATGTACCACCGGAACAGTTAATGAATGAGAACACAATCTCCTCACGAGGACACTAAATCAGCGACTCCAAAGAGCCACGGAGTTCAAGGCACAAGGTTCAGTGATCATAAACATTCGACGACGGACAGTCTTCTGTAAAATATGTGTAAGGTTTGTTTTTTTTCCGATAAAGAAAATATTTAATGGCCTGGGCAGCACTTTTTCATTTTTTCCTGTCAGGTTGTATTTTTCAGTTCACCTATTAGAGAGAATTGTCATAAATATTGGCGAGCAAGAAATTAAAAAGAGAAATGATGATGGATTTTTTTCATCTCTATGTATTCCTTTTAAACTATGATGAAGAAAATGATTTCGAAAATTTATGAAATGGAAGAATTGGTTGAAGCCTGCCTAATAACTTTATTAATGAAGTCCGACTTCTTACTGTAGTTCCCAGGTTCGAGTCCCAGCTGGGTCAGCGTTGAGATTTATCTAAGCAAAATTCCCCGCCCTGCCTGCGGTCAGTAGGGGACACCGATGGGCTTGGAAAGTCCGCCGTCCGTCGGATGGGACGTTAAGCCGTGGCCCCGTGTGCGGGAGAGCCATACCCTGTGCACGTTAAAGAACACGCTGGATGGCCTTGATGGGAGGCTACCATCTGTTTCCTAACAGCTGTTCCAGTGAGTCCCCTCCCCAAACCTTCTCTGAGCCTTTGGGGTCCATGTGACCTGGCCATTTAGCCCATGGTGTGCAAAAAAGTGCCGCTCAGAGGTAAAACATCCCAAACCAACCCTTAGATCAGTAGCCAAGCGTGCTAACCACTCGGCCACGGGACGGCTTCTAACTTAAAGGAGGGCTAAATTTCGCTTTTTCTCCTGTCGAACCATCATGGTTTAAAGAATCTACTTCTTGAATCTCTTAGTCAAGATTCAAATGTGAACTCAAACACAAACGATCTGTCCTTACGAAGAATTTGAAAAAAAAAAATCTTAAAAGTAGCGACTTTCTCTAATCTTCTTTCTGAAGAAAAAAATAAAGCATTTAACTGTCTTCTTTAATTTTAGCTTCGTATTTTTTTCCCCGTTATCGTCTTTCTTTGCAACTTTGAAATTAATTCGATTCCACGTGCCGAGGATGCATTAACTTCAAAGGATGCCTTTTCCATTCTGTTGCCTTTCTTTCGACTCAAGAGAATTCCAGCCTCCCCCACTCTCAAGTGCTCGCTGCAACTTCCGTTTCCGCTGTTACCTGAGCATCACATTTGCTTTGCCATTTGCTTTCATCACGTGACTGCTTAAGAACGTATTTTCGTGCCATGTCAAAATTACTTTAAGCCATTAAAAGCCAAATTAACTTCGCCTTTCCACTTCCACTTTCCTAAGTACACTGCTGCGAAGCAAAACGACATCGAGGAATCATTGGCGTTGATAATCGAAAAAGAATTCTTTTTTTTTTCCTGTTTGCTTCAAAGTTGTTTTCGTTTCTTCCTTTTTTTTCCCCCCTCGCGAATGTTGTGTTTTCGCCCTGAATAAGGAAAGTCACGATTTGATAATTTATGAGAAATAAAAAATTTAAGATAGTTTTAACGAAAACGTCGCTTTTGGTTACTAAACTAAAAAAAAATGAAAATGAAAACTGTTTCATTCGTTTACTTTACGAAGAAATGTTGCAGTGCATTTCAAACCAAAGCTTGATGCTATTAAACTTTTTTTTTTCTTTGAAAGAAAAAAAGTTTTTTTTTTTGGAAAACGTGGCGGATTGGTCGGCCTGGTGTATAGGGATGACGGATAGGTCGGCCTGGTATATAGGGATGACGGATAGGTCGGCCTGGTCTATAGGGATGACGGATGGGTCGGCCTGGTGTATAGGGATGACGGATAGGTCGGCCTGGTGTATAGGGATTTTGGGTTGGGTTGTTTTACCTCTGAGCGGCACTTTTTTGCACACCATGGGCTAAATGGCCAGGTCACATGGACCCCGAAGGCTCAGAGAAGGTTGGGGGAGGGGACCCACTGGAATAGCTGTTGGGAGACAGATGGTAGCCTCCCGTCAAGGCCATCCAGCGTGTTCTTTAACGTGTACAGGGTATGGCTCTCCCGCACACGGGGCCATGGCTTAACGTCCCATCCGACGGACGGCGGCCTTTCCAAGCCCATCGGTGTCCCCTACTGACCGTGGGCAGGGCAGGGAATTTTGCGGAGATAAATCTCAACGCTGATCCAGCTGGGACTCGAACCTGGGAACTACAGATTACGAGCCTGGCGCGCTACCGACTGAGCCACCCCCGCCCCGGTGACGGATAGGTCGGCCTGGTGTATAGGGATGACGGATAGGTCGGCCTGGTGTATAGGGATGACGGATAGGTCGGCCTGGTGTATAGGGATGACGGATAGGTCAGCCTGGTGTATAGGGATGACGGATAGGTCGGCCTAGGGTATAGGGATGACGGATAGGTCGGCCTGGTATATAGGGATGACGGATAGGTCGGCCTGGTGTATAGGGATGGCGAATAGATCGGCCTGGTGTATAGGGATGACGGATAGGTCGGCCTGGTATATAGGAGTTCTAGACGTAGGCATTATTCTGTGACGTAGTTGTATGGCCTTTTCTTGTAGGAGGTGTTTAGTAGGGCACACCGATGGGCTTGGAAGGGCCGCCGTCCATCGGATGGGACGTTAAGTTGTGTCCCCGTCCGTGTGCAGGAGAGCAATACCCTGTGCACGTTTCTTTGAAAGAGTTTAAAAATCAGAGCAGGATAAAACTCTGAGTAGGATAGCTGAGAGGACAAACTATTACAACGCACAAATAAATATATCCCCTCAACAAATAAATATATCACCTCAACAGGGCCGGCATGAACTTTTGCGGGGCCGGGTTCCAAAATTGTGTGGGGTAAAAAAAACGCATTTATATTTATACTTCTAAATTTTATAGTAATAAATTATTTATTATAAGTACTAAGTGCAGTACATATCTACATACAACTTATAGGAACACCGAGTATATTATGGGGCGGGGGGGGGGGGTGGATCAGTCGGTAGCGCGCCAGGCTAGTAATCTGTAATTCCCAGGTTCGAGTCCCAGCTGGGTCAGCGTTGAGATTTATCTCCGCAAAATTCCCCGCCCTGCCCACGGTCAGTAGCGGACATCGATGGGCTTGGTAAAGGCCGCCGTCCGTCGGATGGAACGTTAAGCCATGGCCCCGTGTGCGGGAGAGCCATACCTTGTGCACTTTAAAGAACACTCTGGATGGCCTTGACGGGAGGCTACCATCTGTCTCCCAACAGCTGTTCCATTGGGTCCCCTCCCCTAATCTTCTCTGAGCCTTCGGGGTCCTTGTGACCTGCACATTGTGTGCAAAAAAAGTGCCGCTCAGAGGTAAAACAACCAACCAACCGAGTATATTATAAATATTACATAATTTTTCTCGCCTTTTTTGCTGCAAAATTATTAATTACGTCGTTAAAATTGACCGATTTCGAATATCGTTTTTTACGATGAGCTTTTCTTGGACCGCGAGGGCGGGTTCCAGGGAACGCGCTGAACCCACCTCGCACCAGCCCTGCCCCTAAAGCAGCCGCTTGACACAGAGGTCTGATAGAAGCCTGTTGGTTTAATAACTACCTAGCGTTTGCCAGTGAGAAAGGCGAGACTCTCTGGAGAAAGACAAACACAAACCTCCATGCCTTACCGAAAGCTCAACTTTCATCAGTTACCATGCGCTAACTACTGGTCCATACAGAATTTAGTCAAAGAAATCCATACTGTTAGCGAGAGGTTTTAAGAGGAAGTTCATCCAATTAATCTTTTTTTTCTCGTAAGTTGAGCTAAGGATTGGCTTATTTTACATCTGAGCAACATTTGTTTTTTGCGCACAATGGTCTAAATCGCCAAGTCACAAAGCTCCCCAAGGTCTCAGAGAAGGTTGAGGAAAGTAATCTACTACAGCAGATAGTTGTAGGAGACAGATGGTAGCCTCCCTTTAAAGCCATTCAGAGTGTTCTTTAACGTGTACGGAGATTTCTTCATACGGGTTGGGTTGTTTTACCTCTGAGCGGCACTTTTTTGCACACCATGGGCTAAATGGCCAGGTCACATGGACCCCGAAGGCTCAGAGAAGGTTGGGGGAGGGGACACACTGGAACAGCTGTTGGGAGACAGATGGTAGCCTCCCGTCAAGGCCATCCAGCGTATTCTTTAACGTGCACAGGGTATGGCTCTCCCGCACACGGGGCCACGGCTTAACGTTCCATCCGACGGACGGCGACCTTTCCAAGCCCATCGGTGTCCCCTACTGACCGTGGGCAGGGCGGGGAATTTTGCGGAGATAAATCTCAACGCTGACCCAGCTGGGACTCGAACCTGGGAACTACAGATTACGGGCCTGGCGCGCTACCGACTGAGCCACCCCTGACCCATTCTTCATACGGAGCCTCTGCTTTAAGTATTCCATCTGTGTCAGCATTGAGATTTATCTCCATTGATTCCTTCTCCGGGTCAGAAAGGGAACACCGTTGGTCTTGGAAAATCCGCCATCCATCGAATGGGACGAAAAGTAGTGGCCCTATGTGCAGGAGGAACATATCCTGTGCACTATAAAGAACAAGCTGGATGACTTTGACTGGACAGCTGTTAGAAGACAGACCTTGTCTGTCTTCTAACAGCTGACCAGTGAGTTCATTTCCCCCAACCTTCTCTGAGGATCGGGGTCCTTGTGACTTCCCATTTAGCCTATTGTGTGCAAAAAAATACCCCTCAGAAGTAAAACAATCCAACTTCAGTAGCGACGGAAGTCAAGAAACGTCCAAGCCTGGAATCGAACCCAAGTCCCTTTCATCAGTAGCCCAAGCACGCCAACTACGTGGTCACAGAGACGTCAAAACAATTCTAAACTATCGCCCAAAAGAATTGGGGCGGGGGTGGCTCAGTCGGTAGCGCGCCAGGCTCGTAATCTGTAGTTCCCAGGTTCGAGTCGCAGCTGGGTCAGCGTTGAGATTTATCTCCGCAAAATTCCCCGCCCTGCCCACGGTCAGTAGGGGACACCGATGGGCTTGAAAAGGCCGCCGTCCGTCGGATGGGACGTTAAGCCGTGGCCCCGTGTGCGGGAGAGCCATACCCTGTGCACGTTAAAGAACGCGCTGGATGGCCTTGACGGGAGGTTACCATCTGTCTCCCAACAGCTGTTCCAGTGCGTCCCCTCCCCCAACCTTCTCTGAGCCTTCGGGGTCCATGTGACCTGGCCATTTAGCCCATGGTGTGCAAAAAAGTGCCGCTCAGAGGTAAAACAACCCAACTCAAAAGAATTCTTCACTTGCAGCCTGAAAAGTTGAATTTGCACACAGTGACAAGAGGAAAGACGACAAAGTGGAAACAACAGATCATTTTTTGGAAACGACTTAAAACAATAGTCGGTGAGATCTCATGCTTGTTTGAAATAGACCCAAAAACCTTGTTCAGAAAAACCATTAAGAACAATTTCTTTATAAAATGGATATTTTGAATATCCATTTTATAAAATTGGATAAATGGATGGATAAATAAAATTTTTCCATCCATTTAACCAAAATGGATTGGATGAATAATTTTTTTTTTTTTAAAATGGATTTCTTTATAAATGAAATGAGCCGAAGTGTAGATGAAAAAAAAATCTCAAGAACAAAAAAAAGAATTTAAAAATAACTGCTGAAAACGACGAGGAAGCAAAATGGTGGAAGAACATAGAACACACAAACAAAAAAAAATCAAGCATCACTTTGACCATCCTCTTAGTTTTCCTTGTTTGCATTCTAGCACTTTATATTCTCGGAGCATTCTGAAAGCTTCTTAAGTTGGGATTCCCTTTTCGAGAAGCGTAGGGCCATCATTTCTGACCAATAACGAAGCGTTGCAAAGTCTTTCCCGCCACAAATCCATCTACTTGCCTCAGCAGAACTAATTGTTTCCCGTGACCCCATTGGTCTCATTTGGCTCACCTGGCGCCATCTAGTAAGCGTTTGCAGCATGATTGTGCTTCGCTTAAAAGTTCATCGTCATTTGATCTGCCTCTTGTTGCCATTCCCCCTTCGCAGAGTCTCTTCTTCCAAATGTCCGAAATTGCTTTTCTCTTCGTCAATCAACTTCTGCGGAAGAGAAAAACTTTAGGTTCAAGTCGCCACGCGGTGTCGCCCTCCCAGTGAGTTGTAATGAAAGGGGATGTACAACTGTCACTATACAGCACGTCAAAACCTCAAACGATTGGCACCAAATTTGGTGCACTTCGGTTTCTACTCCCAGTTTGTCTCATAACTTGTACAGTCGCTCAAAAAAAAATATCCGAATACTACGGTTGATTACAGAATTCAGAAAAAATATCTGGCAATGATTTTTTTTTAGAAATTAGTGATTTGGCAACCTTCGTGTCACGTGACCTTCGTGTCGCCTTCGTGTGACCTTCGTGTCGCCTTCGTGTGACCTTCGTGTCAACCTTCGTGTCGCCTTTGTGTCACGTGACACGAAGGTTGCCAGATCACTAATTTCTAAAAAAATCGTTGCCAGATATTTTTTCTGAATTCTGTAATCAACCATAGTGTTCGGATACTTTTTTGAGCGACTGTAGGTGGTCATATTATTTTGATACTAGATCGTGTGGGCTCACTCACGGAAATATTGAGCGTGTGCAGTTACCGTTCACAACAAACTGGAGCTTGTACACTTGCTGTACACGCTCCAGAAATTTTTTCTGAATTCTGTAATCACGTGACACGAAGGTTGCCAGATCACTAATTTCTAAAAAAAAAATCGTTGCCAGATATTTTTTCTGAATTCTGTAATCAACCGTAGTGTTCGGATATTTTTTAATATATATAATGCGTATGAATATATAATGCAATGAATATGGAACGTGTGCAGTTACCGTTCACAGCAAACTGGAGCGGTTGCGGTTAATGTTCACAGCACATTGGAACGGGGGAGCTCACAAAGACCTGGATCGTGTGGGCTCACTCACGGAAATATTTAGCGTGTGCAGTTACCGTTCACAGCAAACTGGAGCGGTTGCGCTTAATGTTCACAGCACATTGCATCGTGTGAGCTCACAAAGACCTGGATCGTGTGGGCTCACTCACGGAAATATTGAGCGTGTGCAGTTACCGTTCACAGCAAACTGGAGAGTGTGCAGTAACTGCACACGCTCCAGTTTGCTATGAACGGTAACTGGAGCGTGTACAGTTGTTGTACACGCTCCAGATATTTTTCCTGAATTCTGTAATCACGTGACACGAAGGTTGCCAGATCACTAATTTCTAAAAAAACGTTGCCAGATATTTTTTCTGAATTCTGTAATCAACCATAGTGTTCGGATACTTTTTTGAGCGACTGTAGGTGGTCATATTATTTTGATACTAGATCGTGTGGGCTCACTCACGGAAATATTGAGCGTGTGCAGTTACCGTTCACAGCAAACTGGAGCGTGTACAGTTGCTGTACACGCTCCAGATATTTTTTCTGAATTCTGTAATCACGTGACACGAAGGTTGCAGATCACTAATTTCTAAAAAAAAATCGTTGCCAGATATTTTTTCTGAATTCTATAATCAACCGTAGTGTTCGGATATTTTTTTTTGAGCGACTGTATATGTTCAGAATTTTGGAGTATATTTGTTTGAAAGAGTGTTCAGCGTAATTCAATTATTAAAGATATTTGAGTGAGGAATTTGTTGGGTTGCGTTGTTTTACCTCTGAGCAATGAGGAAGCAAATGAGGGAAGAATCTAGAACACAAAAAAAGCAAACGTCACTTCAACCATCTTCTTGGTTGTCATGTTTTTATTCTGGTACAGTCGCTCAAAAAAGTATCCGAACACTACGGTTGATTGCAGAATTCAGGAAAAATATCTGGCAACGATTTTTTTAGAAATTAGTGATCTGGCAACCTTCGTATCACGTGACACGAAGGTTGCCAGATCACTAATTTCTAAAAAAATCGTTGCCAGATATTTTTCTGAATTCTGTAATCAACCGTAGTGTTCGGATACTTTTTTGACCTACTGTACTTTATATTCTTGAAGGTTGGGTTGTTTTACCTCCGAATGGCACTTTTTTTTACATATCATGGGCTAAGTGGCCAGGTCACGTGGACTCCGAAGGCTCAGAGAAGGCTGGGGGAAGGGACCCACTGGAACAGCTTTTGGGAGACAGATAGTAGCCTCCCGTCAAGACCATCTAGCGTGTTCTTTAACGTGCACAGACGTCTCCCGCACACGGAGTCGCGGCTTAACGTCCCATCTGACGGACGGCGGCCTTTCCAAGACCATCGATGTCCCTTACTGACCGTGGGCAGAACAGGAAATTTTGAGGAGATAAATCTCAACGCTGACCCAGCTGGGACTCGAACCTACAGGTTACGAGCCTGGAGCGCTACCGACTGAGCCATCCCCCCCCCCCCCCCATGTTCTTGAAGCCTTCTGAAAGCTTCTTAAGTGGGGATTTCCTTTTCGAGAAGAGTAGTGCCATCTTTTTGCGACCAATAGCGAAGCTTTGCCAAGTCTCTCCCGCCACTAATCCATCTACTTGACGGAACAGGGCTAATTGCTTACCGTCACCTCATTGGCTTTATTTGGAACACCCATTGGCCTAATGGGCAAAATGACTCATGGGCCCCTGTTAAATAGGTGAGAGGGGCAGAAAAATGGGGAGTTGCCCATTACCAACCCCGTTTAGAAATTGATCGAAAACGTAGTTTATGTTAAATAATATCAGGTGTGTCAAAAACGAATTTTTTTTCAAAAAAAAAATGTAAATTTTTTGTTGTTGTTGGAAGTATGTCCTTTGAGAAGTATTTATACACGAGAAAAAAATTTTTTTACTGATATTTTTAATAATAAGTTTTTTTTTTTTGGGGGGGGGGGATTCATTAGTTGAATTGGGGGCGGGGGTGGCTCAGTCGGTAGCGCGCCAGGCCCGTAATCTGTAGTTCCCAGGTTCGAGTCCCAGCTGGGTCAGCGTTGAGATTTATCTCCGCAAAATTCCCCGCCCTGCCCACGGTCAGTAGGGGACACCGATGGGCTTGGAAAGGCCCCGTCCGTCGTCTGGGACTTTAAGCCGTGGTCCCATGTGTGGGAGAGCCATACCCTGTGCACGTTAAAGAACACACTGGATGGCCTTGACGGGAGGATTACCATCTGTCTCGCAAAAGCTGTTTCAGTGGGTCCCCTCCCCCAACCTTCTCTGTGCCATCGGGGTCCATGTGACCTGGCTATTTAGCCCATGGTGTGTAAAAAAGTGCCGTTCAGAGGTAAAACAACCCAACCCATTAGTTGTATTATTTTATTTCATACATATTTGCAACTGCACTCATTAATGAACAGCTGGACATAAATATTTCTATCTTGAAACATTAATTCCCGCCCTCCATCGAAAAGCTTCTGCCGGCCCCCATGCAAGAACCCCAGGGGTTCAGAGATTAGGGGAAGTGGATCCCTCGGACAGCTGTTGGGAAAAGGATGGTAGCTTCACGTCAAGGCCTTTCAACGTGTTTAACGTGCACAGGGTATGGCTCTTTGTACATAAGCACACGGCTTAACGTGCTATCTCATGGACGGCACCTTTCTCAGTCCTTTCGGCTTTCCCTTCTCACTGATGGCAGGGTGGATTTAGCCGAGGTCAATCTCAACGCTGATGCAGAAGGGATTCGTACCTGGGAACTGCAGACTGAGAGCTTGGTGCACTTTCTATTGAGTACCTATATCGTTAAGGATTTGGGTTGGGTTGTTTTTACCTCTGAGCGGCACTTTTTTGAACACCATGGGCTAAATGGCCAGGTGACAAGGGTTGGGTTGTTTTGCCTCTGAGCGGCACTTTTTTGCACACCATGGGCTAAATGGCCAGGTCACAAGGACCCCGAAGGCTCAGAGAATGTTGGGGGAGGGGACCCACTGGAACAGCTGTTGGGAGACAGATGGTAGCCTCCCGTCAAGGCCATCCAGCGTGTTCTTTAACGTGCACAGGGTATGGCTCTCCCGCACACGGGGCCACGGCTTAACGTCCCATCCGACGGACGGCGGCCTTTCCAAGCCCATCGGTGTCCCCTACTGACCGTGGGCAGGGCAGGGAATTTTGCGGAGATAAATCTCAACGCTGACCCAGCTGGGACTCGAACCTGGGAACTACAGATTACGAGCCTGGCGCGCTACCGACTGAGCCACCCCTGCCCCCCAGGTGACAAGGACCCCGATGGCTCAGAGAAGGTTGGGGGAGGGGACCCACTGGAACAGCTGTTGGGAGACCGATGGTAGCCTCCCGTCAAGGCCATCCAGCGTGTTCTTTAACGTGCACAGGTTGGGTTGGGTTGTTTTACCTCTGAGCGGCACTTTTTTGCACACCATGGGCTAAATGGCCAGGTCACAAGGACTCCGAAGGCTCAGAGAAGGTTGGGGAGGGGACCCACTGGAACAGCTGTTGGGAGAGAGATGGTAGCCTCCCGTCAAGGCGATCCAACGTGTTCTTTAACGTGCACAGGTTGGGTTGGGTTGTTTTACCTCTGAGCGGCACTTTTTTGCACACCATGGGCTAAATGGCCAGGTCACAAGGACTCCGAAGGCTCAGAGAAGGTTGGGGAGGGAACCCACTGGAACAGCTGTTGGGAGACAGATGGTAGTCTTCCGTCAAGGCCATCCAGCGTGTTCTTTAACGTGCACAGGTTGGGTTGACTTGTTTTACCTCTGAGCGGCACTTTTTTGCACACCATGGGCTAAATGGCCAGGTCACATGGACCCCGAAGGCTCAGAGAAGGTTGGGGGAGGGGACCCACTGGAACAGCTGTTGGGGGACAGATGGTAGCCTCCCGTCAAAGCGATCCAACGTGTTCTTTAACGTGCACAGGGTATGGCTCTCCCGCACACGGTTCCACGGCTTAAACGTCCCATCCGACGGACGGCGGCATTTCCAATATCGTTAAGGAGTTGGATTTACTTGAAACTGTACATACTTATGGATACTGATACTAATTGGTAACTCTGCAACTAAATCTGATTTTACATTTAATGGTCTCCCATTGTCCATATTATGCAGATTTAAAAGCCTTCTGTAGTCAGCAAACGGAATAGTGTCTTCTGTAACGTTGCATTTCCCTTCGTACTTGGATAGGTCACACCCACGGAATCGCTGCACTTCAGCAGTGCGCAGTCAACTTAACGGTCGCTGATGTCGAAATCAGATTTCCACGTGCGATAACTCAAGCAGTCATCATTTGATCTCTTAGAGCAATGCCGTGAAAGGAGAGTACAGTAAGCACTAAAGAAGGATGCAAAACTCGCACGTGACTGCATTCGACTGACGCGTTCACTTTGACTCTCGTTTTGGGAATGCTGACCGCATTAAAGACTTTCTTTATTCGATGACGTCTGACTGACCAAAGCTACGAGGGCAGCTGACCTTCTTCGGCAGTCGTCGTAAGGTGACCTTTCTCTTGCACCCGGACAAGTGGTGGGTGCTCCAGCGTCCCAGACAGGCCGAGATCTGTCTGTTGCTCTCAGCGCATCCGAAAGGCAACAGTCGCAGCACTTTCAAGCCATTCGGAGACTAATTAGCAGTGAAGAGGCGCCACGCTCCCGGCCGCTGTTACGGAGAGTCTTAATTAAAGGTCGTGTCCTGCGACCAAACACTGGCTCCAATTAAAGGGTAGCTTATGGACGCGTTGAAGCATATGTCTATCCGGCACCGTGAACGCTCCTTAGGGATTGGCTAGACAAGAGAGTTAAGAGTAATTCAATTATCGTCACTGGTGCTCTCTAGTTGGGAAGTTGAAGATGCGAGAGTGCCTTGGAACTCCCCATTACCAAGTGATACTTGTTAGTGTTGTAGTTCAGTTCCTATTTGCATTCTGCAAGATACTTGGGATCGCTTCTGACTTTCGTCTCCATGAATCAAGGGAGGCTTGAACAGTCATCGCAACTATTCTCTGGAAGAAAAGGATTTAGTGAAACCTATTATTCAAAGTCAGTCGTGCGTTGCTTTGGATTGAAGTTCTCGGGTACTGTGACATTTACGTGGCTGCAGTGAATTCAATGGGATGAGTCGAATCAGGGCATGGAAAGACTTCAAGTTGGGATAATTGGATTGTCGGAATGTTTAGTCTTTTAATTCAACAGAAAATATTTAAACTGTTTCCGTTTTTGAATATGCAGCTTCGTCTTGAGATCAGTAAATGTCGTGTGGTTTTGATATGTTGCTCAAACTGAGGAAACCGTGAATTTAAATGCTCAGGGTTGGTTTACCTCTGAATGGCACTTTTTTGCACCTCATGGGGTAAATGGCTAGGTCACAAGGACCCCGAAGCTCAGAGAAGGTTAAGACCCACTAATAGCTGTTGAGAGACAGATGGTAGCCTCCCGTCAAGGCCATCTTGCGTGTTTTTAACGTGCACAGGGTGTGACTCTCCCGCACACGGGCCACGGCTTAACGTCCCATCCGACGGACGGCGGTATTTCCAAGCCCATCGGTGTCCCCTACTGACCGAGGGCAGGGCGAGGAGTTTTGTGGAGATAAATCTCAACGTTGACCCAGCTGGGACTCGAACCTGGGAACTGCAGATTACGAGCCTGGCGCGCTACCGACTGAGGTAACCCCGCCCCAGATCTCAGGGCTAATGACATCTGTATGGTCACCACTGTTACCAAGTGTACTTTATAGTATTTTTAACATAACGCTTCCATGTTATGAATTATAGTGACTAAGAATAGTAATAAAAAAATACTCCCTCAAGCAGCTGCTTGCCACAGAGATCTGATAGGAGCCTGTCAGTTTATATGCCAGAGTAGAAGGTCTGAGAGGATGGCAGGACCTCAGAAGAAAAACAACACATACATCTATGTCTTATCCGCGTCCCTTAGATCAATAGCCAAGCGCGCTAACCACTTGGCCATGGGGCGGCGTACTCATAAATAAAAGATAATATATAAGTAGAGAATACCAAACTGCAGAAAGGGTATTGTACCTAAATTTAAAGTAATGAAAGTATCATTTTTATGCTTTTATATCTAGATAGATAGATAGATAATTTATTCTCAGAATATGCAGTACTTTACATTTACATGTTTTTTTACCTTAGAACTTAAATTATAATGAAATATATATAATGTTGTATTTCTCAGATACACAATTTTAAAGTATTACATTTTCTAATATATATTCTTCTTTATACGTAGTTTGTCCAATAAAAATCATATATTTATTCATACCATATATATGGAAAATTTTAATATTATATTTCATTAGTGTTTTATAATTTGATTTACATTTTTCAGTACAAGTCTGAGAAAAAATGTTGAGTCTTCCACGAGAGTAAAAACTCGCTTGTGGAAGAAATTTAACAGTTATATTGTAAAATGAAAAGGCGACATGTCTTCAGTTTCACATTTCATTTTGCTAGCTTGATCAAAAAATCTAAATAAATATTAACTAATTTATAAATTATCATTAAGAAAAAATGAAATAAAAAAAAAAATAAAAAAACTTTACTGGGTAGAAAATATAAAAAAGAAATAAAAATCTATATTGAACTGTGCGTTAGTAAGTGGTTCAGTTGAGCATCTTAAAAGCAACTCAGCATCAAATGAAATTTTATTACATTTAAATCTCTTTAAAAATTTTAAATCTTTGTAAGGCATCTAGGTGACGGAGTGGTTAGAGTCAGTTGCAAAGGGGTCTGGGTTCAGTGACGTACACAGGAATTTCCAAGGAGGTAAGACTGAACCTGGGGGGGGGGGACGTCTAGAGTTTCTGATTTTCAGGGACTTCAAGCCCCTAAAAGTGCGAATATAACCCTCCCCTCCCTCCTTGGGGAACTGCTTGAGGGGGGGGGGATACTGGGATGTCAAGACGAGATTATAAACATGCTCCATGGGAAAACTACTTGAGAGATATTTTATGTATTTAAAATATATATTTATATTCGATATAGTATATTTCACAAATTGAACAGCAAATTTATTTCTCGGTCCAGAATATCCACATTTTCAGTTATTTATTTAATGTGACAAGGACAAAGCGAAAACCGTAATTCACTTGGTAGTTTTTATCTTTTAACAAACTATTCGTCCATCAGGAAATCACGCTTATCAAGTAAAAAATACGATGATTAGATCTTAAATGCTATAATTTAATCCTATATATAATAATTTTAAGAGAAAAGTACGATAATTTCGAAATATCTAATAAAATCCTGTCGTCTGCTAAATCGCTCGTTTACAGACGACAGGATCTAACGGGCAAAGTTTAAGAAAATTTTCTGGCAGTGATTACGAGAGAAAAGCAAAATGAGAAAATCCCATTCATTGAAGTAATTTATTCCTGCGAATTGTGGAAAAGGCTTCCAGAAATCGATTTTTATATCTATCTGAAATGGTTGCAGGTTTCTAGGAGTGCCAAGTTGATTGTTGTTGGTTTAAAATCCGACCAACACGTTTTTGCACACAATGGACTAAACGGCCAGGTCACAAGGACTCCAAAGGCTCAGAGAATGTTTCAAAAAGGGGTTTGGTTTGTTTCACCTCTGAGCGGCACTTTTCTACACACCATGGGCTAAATGGCCAGATCACAAGGACCCCGAAGGCTCAGAGAAGGTTGGGGGAGGGGACCCACTGGAACAGCTATTAGGAGACAGATGGTAGCCTCCCGTCAAGGCCATCCAGTGTGTTTTTTAACGTGCACATGGTATGGCTCTCCAAAACACGGGTCTCCGCACACGGGACCACGGCTTAACGTCCCATCCGACGGACGGCGGCCATTCAAAGCCCATCGGTGTCCCCTACTGACCATGGGCAGGGTGAGGAGTTTTGCGGAGATAAATCTCAACGCTGATCCAGCCAGTACTCGAACCTGGGAACTGCAGATTACGAGCCTAACGCGCTACCGACTGAGCCACCCTGCCCCTTGGAAAAGGGGACCCACTGGAAAGTTATTAGGAGAGAGATTGAAGGGTCTCGTCAATGCCAACCAGCGTGTTCTTTAACGTGCACAGGGTATATAATAGCTCACCTGCACTCTCCCATCCGACAGACGGTTACCTTACATTTGCTTCTTGTGTTGCACACGCTTTATGGGTAATACACCAGAATATAGTGTTAGGTTACATCAGAAAATGGTGTAAACTATTACTATATTGAACACAAAGTTACACAAGTTTATGGTGCTAGCCTAGCTGCCACCAAAAGTTTGTGTAATGCAATATCGTTTTCTTTTTTTTAAAAATATGGTAAAAAAAATTTGCTATTTATGATGGTACTCGAAAAAATGTTTGGGAACCGCTGTTATTTGTGTAAGCTATATAAAAAAAATAAAATAAACAAAAACCCCCTAAAACAGCTGCTTGCCACAGAGGTTTGACAGGAGCCTGTCAGTTTATATGACATAATAGAAGTTCTGTGAGGATGGCAGGACCTCAGTAGAAAAACAACACACACATCCATGCCTTACTTGGGACTCTGTTCTCCGCCCTGCCCACAGTCAGTAGGGGACACCGATGGACTTGGAAAGGCCGCCGTCCGTCGGATGGGACGTAAAGCCGTGGCTCCGTGTGCGGGAGAGCTATACCCTGTGCACTTTAAAGAACATGCTGGATGGCCTTGACGGGAGGCTACCATCTGTCTCCCAACAGCTGTTCCAGTGGGTCCACTCCCTCAACCTTCTCTGAACCTTCAGGGTCCATGTGACCTGGCCATTTAACCCATGGTGTGCAAAAAAGTGCCGCCCAGAGGTAAAACAACCCAACCCTCTCATTCGAGATGTTCTTGCTCCCTAAATAACGAGCGAACGCAAAAAGAAAGATTGTCGACGCCACACACAAATTAAATGCAGTTTGTGTTCGCTTGTTTCCCTAACTCCCCTGACCATTTTTTCTCCCAAAAATTCTTTTATCTTTTTCCATCCGTTGTCCTGAAGATCGAAAGCGGCCACTTAGGCATGCAGCTGTGACATCATTCTCTCAATGACTCAAAAGGCGCTGTTCTCAAGTGGCTGCCGTTGCAGTTAAACATTTCGCTTGTTCAGCAGACAAAATAACTTTGGTCTCTTCGGAGTATGCGCGAAAGCATCCCTGCCGTCCCCCCCCCTTCCCACCCTTCCCGACACTCCTCACCGTTCACCATCCAGCAATTGTGTGAAGACCCCATCCACAGTCACTGCCTCACTTACCTGCTAGACTTCAAAATGTCCTCTTTTCCCGCTCATTGGGCCGGCAATCACAACAACAAAGCTCACGACAATGTCGCGTAACCATTCCGTCCGTGATTTATGGCCTGCTACGTTTGCTGAGGATCTATTTTCGACTCTTGTTTCCTCTGCAGTAACGTCGTTAACTGTCGGAGGGTCATCAGTTACGAGGTGACAGGGCGATCTATTTCCACTGATCACTGGTCTCAAGTTGCACAACACGGAATCTGAGGAATCCCTCTATTTGGGAAGGGAAGAAATTTCCAGTCGGATTGCGCGTCGTCCATCTAATTGCTGGTGAAGTGTGTTTCGTTCCGAGACACATGTACGATTAGAGAGAACGAAATTTTAGGAAAATATTATTGCACGACCAAGCTTTAATTATCTAAAGCGGTAAATAACTGAGGGCATATCTTGGATTTAATTATTTTAGGAATCGCCTTAACGAGTAAGATGTTGAACAAACGTTGAAAATTTAATAGCCCAAGGGCTCTCGAAGCTTGTTTGAATGGTTGAAGAGACAAGTGAACATATTCATCAAGGGATGGGAATAGTTGAACATATTCATCAAGGGATGGGAATAGTTGAACATATTCATCAAGGGATGGGAATAGTTTCCAGTAAGAATGTCTCTGCATCTCTCTTTGGGGCGGGAGTGGCTCAGTCGGTAGCGCGCCAGGCTCGTAATCTGTAGTTCCCAGGTTCGAGTCCCAGCTGGGTCAGCGTTGAGATTTATCTCCGCAAAAATTCCCACGGTCAGTAGGGGACACCGATGGACTTGGAAAGGCCGCCGTCCGTCGGATGGGACGTTAAGCCGTGGCCCCGTGTGCGGGAGAGCAACACCCTGTGCACGTTATAGAACACGCTGGATGGCCTTGACGGGATGCTACCATCTGTCTCCCAACAGCTGTTCCAGTGGGTCCCCTCCCCCAACCTTCTATGAGCCTTAGGGGTCCATGTGACCTGCCCATTTAGCCCATGGTGTGCAAAAAAGTGCCGCTCAGAGGTAAAACAACCCAACGCATCTCTCTTTGTCAGACAAGAGATTGATCCGATTTCGGCTAATTGTTCGAATTTGGAAATTTTATAATATATATAAATGGCATTTAATTTTTTTTTCTCTTCTTGACGCTTTTATAAACAACTAGAGCAGAGTCAGTCTAAATACGATTTTCATAAAAAAACGAATATTTGAAATGGCTGATTAAAAAGAATTGCGAGTGAACGTTGTTCGAGGTTTTGAATTCAGGATTTATTATAGATAGGAACTTGAAGTTCTGAGGAAAGAGATTTCCTGTTGAAACACAAAGGGTACAGTCGCTCAAAAAAATATCCGAACACGTCTCGTGTGAACACAATTCGTGTTACGTAACACGAAGGTTGCCAGATCGTTGCCAGATATTTTTCCTGAATTCTGTAATCGGCCCTAGTATTCGGATATTTTTTTGAGCGACCGTACAGTGCATTCCCTTCCCAAACCTTTTCTGAGCCCTTGGGGTCCTTGTGACTTGGCCATTTGACCCATTGAGTGAAAATAAAATGCCGCTCATAGGTAAAACAACCCAACCAAAGGATTGCAAACTGCATTAACGTATGTAAATAAAAACTGATTACCATTCTCATTAAAGATGCAAAAAATGAAATGTTCCTCACAGAGTTCAATTTCTAATTTGATCGCATTTTTTTAATCTAATGGTATGAAATTAAGGATGTGGGCAATAACCTCTTCCACATCCCAGAAGAATTATTATCTAAGGATTCAGAAATTAATCATTACTTATAAGGAAATGTTTTACTATACCTATAACGCCTTTAATTCCCGCCTCCTATTGATAAAATCTTTTTTTAGATTATCTCAGTGGTCAGCAGACAGCAATATCATAACTTTTAATTTTACAACTCAAACGCTGATAGAAATATTTGTTTTTCTTCAAAGAGAAAAGCTTCCACAATTTTGAAAGACGACGAAGTTTTTTTTTTTTCGGGTTTTAAATTAAATCTTTATTATCGGGTCTTTAAAGCAACGAGGAATGGCAAAGAGAAACTCGTATGAGAAATTTGGGAATGTGTGGTCAGGTATTTAGGAAGTTCTGATGCATCAAAATGTGTTAAAATTTGCAAACGATAAAATTATAAAAATTGCTGAAAATATGATTCGAGATTCGAAATCAAGTTTCATCATAGGTAGGGGCTTAAATTGCTAACATATTACGGAGTGTCACGAAAAGTGACATATGTATGGAATTTGGGATCAGGCGGTTAAGTATTTGAGGAAACAAAGTAAAAAAATAAATACCCCCTCAAGCAACTGCTTGCCACAGAGGTCTGACAGGAGCCTGTCAGTTTATATGCTATAGTAGAATGTCTGAGAGGATGGCAGGACCACAGCAGAAAAACAACACAAACGTCCATACCTTATCCGGGGCTCGAACCCAGGTCCCTTAGATCAGTAATCAAGCACACTAACCACTCTGCTACAGACGGCCAACGTGAAAAATTTGTCAATATTTTGTTTAAAAATTCCTGCCGCTGCCTCAGAGCGCTATTCGTGATCGTATAAATGAAAAGTACTCATATTTTGATAACAAAGTAAACAAATCTCAGGGAAATTTATCCCTCGAGTTATGAGTTCTATGTGGCAAAGAAAATATCTACTGAGGAATTTCGAGTAGCCCACTGAGAAAATCATCACCACTGAGATCTCATCTCTCTTGACCGAATTCTTTAAACAAACAGTTTCAGCATCTGAAATCTTATCATAGTTGACTATCGAACCCCAAGATGCACGGGGCGGGGGTGGCTCAGTCGGTAGCGCTCCAGGCTCGTAATCTGTAGTTCCCAGGTTCGAGTCCCAGCTGGGTCAGCGTTGAGATTTATCTCCGCAAAATTCCCCGCCCTGCCCACGGTCAGTAGGGGACACCGATGGGCTTGGAAAGGCCGCCGTCCGTCGGATGGGACGTTAAGCCGTGGCCCCGTGTGCGGGAGAGACATACCCTGTGCATGTTAAAGAACACGCTGGATGTCCTTGACGGGAGACTACCATCTGTCTCCCAACAGCTGTTCCGGTGGGTCCCCTCCCCCAACCTTCTCTGAGCCTTCGGAGTCCATGTGACCTGGCCATTTAGCCCATGGTGTGCAAAAAAGTGCCGCTCAGAGGTAAAACAACCCAAGATGCACAAATGCATATATTTATGCATCTTGTAGTGTTATCAACATGCAAGAAATTCTTCGCTGTGCAATATAACTAGTTTTCTATAGCCACCAGCTGCAGAACCCCTTTCATACTGTCGTTGTCTGCCACCCATGATGCTCTGTTAACACCCTCTCAAGAACTGAAGCGACCAGCCCCCACTCAGACCTGCCACCTAGGCTGTCTGCCTCTGAAAACACCGTTAATTGAGTTTGGCACGCCTTCCAGCAAACTACTTTTTGCAATGCGTTCGCGGACTGTTCCCTGGGGCTGACGAGGTTCTTCGCCATCTTCTCGCCGAGCTTTTCTCTCTCTCAATAACGCCCTCTTCGGTTGATTGATCAGAGCCCCGAGTGGCGTCGGCTCTCTTCGAAAGAAAACAGAAAGAAAAGCGTTTTATCATAACAGGTTGGCTTATAAGCAACGAAGAAATGAATGACCTGGTTTATAGCGCCTTTTTTTGTTTCCATTTTTCTCTTTTGTCTGGCTGAAATAGGTTTTGTAATCAACCAGCGGCTGGATGGAGGTTGCACGAGGTATTCTGCGGTGTGAGGAACATCAGGTCCCTTTTTGGGGTTTGCGGATTTGACCAGAAATAGAGTCGATATTGCTTAAATGTAATATGAAAATGATGGTTTAAAAATGAAACTGCTTTGTTTGAATCAAAAGAGAATAAGCAATGAGAAGGGTTGGGTTGTTTTACCTCTGAGCGGCACTTTTTTGCACACCATGGGCTAAATGGCCAGGTCACATGGACCCCGAAGGCTCAGAGAAGGTTGGGGGAGGGGACCCACTGGAACAGCTGTTGGGAGACAGATGGTAGCCTCCTGTCAAGGTCATCCAGCGTGTTCTTTAACGTGCACAGGGTGTGGCTCTCCCGCACACGGGGCCACAGCTTAACGTCCCATCCGACGGACGGCGGCCTTTCCAAGCCCATCGGTGTCCCCTACTGACCGTGGGCAGGGCGGGAATTTTGCGGAGATAAATCTCAACGCTGACCCAGCTGGGACTCGACTGGGCTGACTCGGCTGGGAACTACAGATTACGAGCCTGGCGCGCTACCGACTGAGCCACCCCTGCCCCAGCAATGAGAAGAATCATGCCAGACTCTTAAGAGGAATTTTGCAATCAATCAATCAATTTTATTTCATCATCATATACAATTTATAACATAAAAAAATATGAGTGAACACAAATATCGCATGGTTTGTCTGGGCCACTAAAGGAAATTGATGCAAAAATCAATAACGACTTACTCACTACAAAGATCACCTTTGCAGGTTCTGTCCTTGATCTTACAAATATTTAGAATTTTCCCAGATTCCTGGGTCTGTTGGAAAAGGAGGCGCCAATCGCTTGCTTCAACAGGAGTGTTAAGCCTAATACCTAGCGGAGTGGGTGGCTCAGTGGGAGCGTGCCTGGCTCGCAATAGGCAATTCCCAGTTTCGAATCCCAACTGTGGTCTACATTGAGATTTATCTCCGCTAACGCCCCCCCCCCCCCACTTCCCTTCCTCGGTGAGAAAGGGGACGCCGATCGACTTGGAAGGACCTCTATCTTGCGGATGGGTTGTTTTACGTTCTTTGGTTGGGTTGTTTCACTTCTGAGAGGCACTTTTTTTGCACACAATGGGCTAAATATCCAGATCACAGGGACCCCGAGGGCTCAAAGAAGGATCAGGGGACCCACTGGACAGCTGTTCGGAGGCAGATGGTAGCCTCTCATCAAGGCCATCTAGCGTGTTCTTTAACGTGCACAGGGTATGGCTCTCCCGCACACAGTGCCACGGCTTAATGTCCCATCCGACGGACGGTGGCCTTTCTAAGCCCTCGGTGTCCTCTACTGAGGGCAGGGCAGGGAGTTTTGTGGAGACAATCGCAACGCTGGCTCAGTTGTGACTCGAACCTGGGATTACGCAAATTGGGTCTATGCAGATTGCGAGCATAGCGCGCTACCGACTGAGCCACCCCCACCCCACAATAGTCCCAGAATATAGTGTGTATGTGAACTTACACATACTGGAAATATAGAACAGGAAGAAATCTCACATTCTCTGTGGCTTGTGCAGAAAGGATAAGCGTGATTCAAAGGATAATCATTAACATATTGCAATCATTGTTCATGTGAAAAACTGTGGTAATTGAAAACCAAGTAGTTTTTGGAAGGTTCAGTTCAGTTCGCCCTCCTGATCGGAGTTTGCGTATCCACCTAATGGGAGTTTGAGAGTCTTCCTATTGGAAATTTGCATACCCTTCGAATGAGAGTTTACGTACCTTCCTAATGAGAGATTTGTGTTTTCCTAATGAGAGTTTGCCTGGCCCTAGCATGAGTCTGCGTACGAATGGAATTCTGAAGCTACGTTTCGAAAGCGGGAAACACTGTTGTAGACAGTGACGCACCCACGAATTAGTTTCTGCTGGGGGGGGGGGGACGAAATTAAGGTTCGAGGGTTCGAGAAGATAGCTTTGGGGAGAGTTTGAGAATTTATTTTTTGGGAAGGAGATGCGAATTTAATTTCAGGGGCGGGGAGGAGGTGGGGGGGTCTGAGAATAAGACTTGAGTAGGGGCTTACAAGTTACTAAAATATTCCACTGGACTGAAAGAAGGAAAAATTAAAATGAATTGGTTAAAATTATATTCTATATATTCTATATTCCATATAAAAAATAAAATTTTATGGTTGTGTTTTAAATGGACATTTTAGTATCGGACATATACTATACTGGTTTCCATAAATTAGGGAAAATCCCTATGTTAAGATAATGGGAAGCTAACGTCAAAGCTCTATAACTTATAAAATAAGTTTTTTTGTTTTGAAAAATGTGATTGCAAGTAAATATCTCAATCAAATAAATCAATATCTCGATTATCAACAATATTCGTTCAGTATTTAATGAGTGGTCTGTAAATGGTAGCTAGGTAGTCACTGGAAGGAGAGCTATGCACCAATCCCCTGTGATGATGCATAGAACCGGCCAGGCCTAGCACCTAATGTCCGACCCCGCCTTCTTGTGGTGCAGACCGTTAGTACCTTTCAAAAGAGATACTCTCTTGTGGAAGTGAACGGAAGGGGAGGGCTGCCAGATTAGTGTGGCCTACTGATCTGGACAACTATGGCTACCTTTTCTTTTTTTTTTCTACCCTGCTGAGGAGTGGTCAACCACACAGGGTCCTGGTGCTGACCATATAAACCTACTGGACTGGACAGATATATGGCTCTGAGCTTGATTATGGATCCTGATTTTGCTGCACTAGTGGGCTTCTGTGGAGGGAAAATCTTCCGCTGTGTTTTCTGTTTGTTTGTGGGTTGACAGCCCCAAGTGAATAGATTCACAGGATACGTTTATCAGCTGGTGGATAATCCTGAGCAGAAGTCATCGCAGGCACCTGAACTCTTTGCTTCTATTGGCATCGTCAAATTCTACATTGGAGGAAGTCTTCCAGTGTAGATGGCCCATGTCTGCGATTAGGGGGCTGTTTGATATTGTCGGCATTCCCTCTCTCAATAAACATAGTTTCTTTAAACATCCCACTAACCATTTTCTCCCCATAGGTAGTTGGAATGTAAGGACTCTACACAGAGCTTTTTCTCTTGATGTCCTCACACAAGAATTCCACCATTATAATTTAGATATTCTCGGCTTGCAAGAGACCAGATGGACAGATAAAGGTCAGATTCTTAAAAATAATCTTAAATTTCTCTTTTCAGGGAGGGACGACAATAAGCATCACCAAGGCGTGGGTCTGCTTCTCAGCAGACACGCTAGTGATGCTCTTCTAGGATATGAGTGCATTAATGAAAGATTTCTTACAGCAAAATTTCAGACAAGCGTTAAAGACCTGAATGTTATCTGCTGTTATGCCCCCACTGAGGATGCCGATGAGGATGAGAAGGATAGGTTTTATGAACAACTTCAGGATATTTTGAATTCTGTCAAGAAAGGAAATATTACCCTTGTTCTTGGTGACTTCAATGCCAAAGTTGGTACTGACTCTGACCTTTGGGGAGGGGTGATTGGCCCTTTTGGTATTGGTAGCTGCAATGGCAATGGGCAACGTCTCCTACAGGTAAGTAAACTCAATGGTTTCAGAATAACTAACACATATTACAAACACCGCGACATACATAAGTACACATGGGTTTCACCTGATGGGCTGCATAGGAATATGATTGATTATGTATTAATTAACAGCAAATGGGCTAGTTCTGTTAGAAATACCAGGGCATATAGGGGAGCTGAAATTGGATCTGACCATTACCTTGTTAAAAGTGTATTGCAACTTAAACTTAAAAAGTGTTGTGCTAGGGTTAAAAAATTTGCTTTTAATACTGAAGCTCTGAAAGACCCAGTTATAGCCAAAGCTTACCATGATAGGTTACTTAGTCATTATGACAGTCATGGTATGCTTACCACTGAAGTTGAGGAAGAATGGGATCATTTTAAACAGGCTTTTTTGGACACTAACAGTACTCTTTTAGGAAAAAAGGAGCAGAAGAGGCAGAATTATCTGAGTGATAAGGCACTTGAGCTTGTTTCGGAAAGAAAGAACTGCAGGAATGTCTATAATCAAAACCCTACTAGTCCTAATAGAAAGCATTACAGAGAACTTAATAAACGTGTAAAAGATCAGTTAGCTGCTGATAAGAATCTTTGGCTTGATGGTTTGGCTGACAAAGCCGAGGAAGCAGTTAGACAGCACAACAGCAGAGAGCTGTACCAGATAGTTAATGTTTTGTGTGGTAGAAAATGGACAGGTATACAAGGAATGAAGGATAAATAAGGTAAGGTTATAGAAGGGGAGGATTCTGTCATGGCTAGGTGGGCTGAGCATTTCAGTTATGTTCTAAACAATGTAGTTAGTTCTACTCCCATTGTTTGCAATGATGATAGATGCATTGGTGGCTTTAATGTTGGCCCTATAACACAATCTGAAGTTATTTTGGCTATTTCTAAACTTAAATTACATAAATCCCCAGGGGTAGATGAAATTACTACCGAAATACTTAGAGCTGGGAATGTTTCGGTTACCACTTGGATGACTAAAATTCTGAATATCTTTTATGATAAAGGCATGGTTCCTAAGGATTTTACCAGAGCTATTGTTATCCCTATTTTCAAAAAAGGTGATCGCAGTTCTTGTGATAACTATAGGGGTATCAGCCTACTCTCTGTTCGAGGTAAAGTTCTTTCCATGATTGTGCTTAATAGAATTAAGAATCTGGTTGACAGTCAATTGCGTGATGAGCAATGTGGATTCAGAAGTGGTAGGGGATGTGTGGATCAGATATTTTCACTTAGGCAGATTCTTGAGAAATGTTTAGAGTTTCAGAAACCTTTGGTTGCTAGCTTTGTTGATTTCAAAAAGGCTTTCGACTCTGTTGATCGTCATAATTTGTGGTTGATTGTGAAATCATATGGTATACCTGAGAAGTTAGATACCATAATGAAAGCTCTCTATAATAACACTGAGTCGTGTGTGAGAGTTGGTAAGGCTTGTAGCAATTGGTTTAGCATTACTTCTGGTGTTCGACAAGGGTGCATTTTGTCTCCTTTTCTCTTTAGTTTGATATTGATTATATTATGCGAAATTCACTTCAAGGGGAAGATTTTGGCCTTAAATGGGCTGGAGATACGAAAATTTCTGATTTAGATTATGCTGATGATTTAGCCCTTTTGGCAAATGATGTTGATGAGATGAACTCTTTCATTCGAGCTGTTGATGAGACTGGTAGTAGAGTAGGTTTGGTTATAAACAGAGAGAAAACTAAAGTGATGAAAATTGGTCAGGCAGGCTGTGATTCAATTAATCTGAATGGTTGCAGTCTTGAGCAGGTGTCACAGTTTAATTATCTTGGGAGCTATGTAACAGATAATGGTGATGTGCGGCATGAGATTAACAGACGAATAGGGATTGCTGTCGGGACTTTTAAGAATCTATGGAGATTGTGGAGAAATAGGCGTATACACCTAAAGACTAAAATTAGGCTGTATAATAGTTTGGTTCTTTCTAGGGTTAATTATGGTAGTGAAACTTGGACACTTTGTAAACAAGATAACAGGAAACTAGATGTTTTTGATTCCAGATGCTTACGCAGTATCTTGGGCATTAGGTGGTTCAACTTTGTAACTAATGATGAGGTTAGGCAAAGGAGTTTGCAACCTCCTTTAAGCAGCATATTGTGCAGAGAGAGACTCCGTTGGTTTGGCCATGTTGCCCGTATGAATAATTATAGATTGGCGAATAGGGTTATGAACAATGTGGCTAAAGGCCTCAGAAAGAAGGGGAGACCTAGGATGCGGTGGGCAGACAATGTCAAACAGGACCTTGTTAGAATTGGTGTGCAGTGGCCAGATGCAGTAGATGTAGCTCAGGATAGACTTGCTTGGAGAACTAAATTGCACCGTCTGGTTGGACCTCCGTAGCCCATGGCTGCTTGAGGATGATGATGATGATGATTTAATGAGTTATGGAAGTTTGAATATTTAGCGATAACAATTCCAGTCACAAAAACTGATTTCAGAAGTTAATTAAAACTTAGTAATAAGTATTATACCAAAGCGTTTAATAAAATAAGTTTGTATTTTAGAACTTTGTGTAAAGAATTCTTTCACTATTCTTCAGTTTTGTATAAGTTTCTTAACAATGGCATTGCTGTTGTTAAATATTCAAACTTCCATAACTCATTAAATACTGAACGAATATTGTTGAAAATCTATATATTGATTTATTTGATTGAGATCTTTATCTGCAATCACATTTTTCGAATAAAAAATACTCATTTTAGAAGTTATAGAGCTTTGACTTTAGCTACCCACTGACTTAACATAGGGATTTTCCTTAATTTATGGAAATCAGTGTATGAGGCTAGAATAAAATTATACAAACTCTTTTGGATATCAAAGTGGATACACAAATTTGGAATTTTGTATAAGATGACCAGATTTTGTTAGGGAGGGGACCTCCTGGTCCATCCCATGGGTTTTAGATAACACCAACTAATAACTTTAGAATCCATGTCACTTGGGATTTCGACCGAAACTTCGACTGCTATAATGTAACATATTAAGATCTTATTCATATGCGTATTGAGAGAAGAGACATCCCGGATAAAACAAATCGTATTAACGTACAGAAAAATATAATTAGTGCTCCATATTTCGTGTTGGCGCAATCATTCTATTTGAATATCTATCGAATTGTCTAGAAAAACAATTTTTAAAAATTGTATGGCAACTCGAAAAGACGTTTTTTTCGATTACTTACCGGTAGCAGTCGATTCGGTTGTCAAGGTAACTTTCCATTGTTTTAGAAAATAAGCACGAGACCTTTTCTAAACTCGCATTGCCAACGCATTTGTATAAATGATATAATCGAATATTCATGAAGCCTCTCTGTGTTTTATTCTCATCTATTGGGTGGAATCTCGAAATGTAGAAGGTGAAACTATTAGAGATGGTGAACAAAATAATTTATGGAAATCGAAATAAGTCTTATTTCAGTTCTGCACGTAACATTCCTTTAGCTATCCCAAGACACAGTGAATGTACGGCGAAACCAGGCCCGCAAGCAGAAAAAAAAAAAACCTGGGGGGGGGGGGGGAGCGAGAAACACAAGCGAGCCTGAAAAATGTAAGGGGAGCGATTTCCAATGAAGTGCAACATTTCCTCCACCGTTTTGCAGACCTTTAAAAATTTCTAGAATAATGCATGAAATAAAAATAAGTCTAATAGGTTTTTTTTGTCTCTATTACTCTCATTAGCATTCTGAAAGAGGGGGGGGGGAGTGATATCACCCTCAGTATAGATCCGACCCTGGCCGAACTACACACCACCAACGAAAAACAAATGGGAGGTGGTGACCTAGAAGTCAAAACCAAATGAAATTTCTGTTTTAACATTATGGTCATTGCTTAAACACAAGACCGGATCTAGAGGGGGGGGGGGGCAAGCCCTCCTCCCTTTGAATTGTTAGTAAGGGTAATGGAGGCAAACAATTACACTAGGAAACAGATTTTCATAAAAGTCATGCCTCTGAGATAAAAGTAGCCATTTCTTAAAAACTTCGAGGTGCTGAACACGAATATGACAATGGAATTTCAAGATTGGCTACGATTTCTGAGAAATCCGCAATAGTTTCTTATATAATAGAGTAATACGTACATATGACATGTATCAGTAAAACTTCGCTTCTACTTCCGACGCCGCTTTTACAGCTGCTCAGGATCATCTCTGGCGAGCGTCCGAAAGTAGTCACCCAACATTGAAGTAGACCAGTTTCCCTGGTATCTTTTCTCTATCGTTGAATGCCTTGGTGAAAACGTTCACCGTGCTCATCACTAACCATGCCGCAGTTGGGGAAGAAATCTAAGTGGGAGTAGAGAAAGTGGATCTTTAAGGACATATTGCAGCCAAGTTTGTGACAGAGACAACATGTCCTTAACCAGTTTCTTATAATTGTCTGCCCTGACATTCCCCAGGAATTTAGTTGACACCAGACGAAACACGTCCCAGGGCTTTTTCTCGTCACCCTGAAGCAGGTTGTAGATCATCTGGTCACTGAACAGCTCGAGGATCTGAGGACCAACAAAAATTCCTTCTTCAATTTTCGCTTCGCTGAGTCGAGGGAATTTGCCAGCCAAGTACTTGAAAGTTGACGCAGTTCGGTCCATGGCTTTTATGAAGTTTTTCATCACACCGAGTTTGATGTGTAGGGATGATAGCAGGATTTTTTGCGTTTCTGCCAGTGCTGAGTGTTCCACATTCTTCTCTCCGACCTTCAGAGATTTCCTCAGAGGCCAGTTTCTCTTCACGGAGTGCAAAGTCTTTGCTCGGCTGTCCCATTCACATAAGAAACAGCAGTACTTCGTATATCCCAGCTGTAGACCCATCAACAGAGCCACTACCTTCAAGTCAAAACAGAGATGCCAGCCATACTTGCTGTATTGAAGACAGTTCAATCAGCTGTTTTAGGTTGACGTAGGTTTCTTTCATGTAGACAACGTGTCCGACCGCCATGCATGGAAGTCGATTTCCATTATGCAACAACACTGCCTTGAGACTCAATTTCGAGGAGTCTATGAATAGTCGCCATTCTTGAGGGTCATGTTTGATTCTGAGATCATTCATTTACATCGGAGCAGAACACAAGGTCATCTTCCTTTATGAAGTAAGGTGCAAACAGTTCATAATGAGTTCGAAACGAAATCACTCGGATATTTTCCTTGAGAAGATTCCATTGTTTGTCTTAATCCGAATAACTCTGCTTTGGCTTTGGACAGCTCCAGATCGCGAACAAGATCGTTCATTTCTTCTTCGATGAGAATGTGTGGCACAGATGACGCACCATGGTAGACGTAAGAATCATCATTAGACACCGAAGACTGCGTAGAACCCGACGTCGGTTCACTTTCCTCCTCCTTGTCTGAATCAATGGAAAATTAATTTGGAAGTTCGAAAACGGAAAGGCCTTTGCCATGCGGAACTAGACGGAGAGCAGATTGTATATTCCGGTACGCTATTGTCCACTTATCTTTCCTTGTGATGCCTCCAGAAACAGGCGGAACCATGCAGAAATATCAGTCATTTGCGTGATTGCTTGGCTCTCTCCAAACCATAGGAACAGCAAACGGCATCGATATTTTTCCCCTTTCAGCCACTTCGGAAGATTTCTTTCACACATACTGCAGCATATGTTTGGGGCCCAGGCCTTGTCCTGATCTCCAATCTTGCATCCAAAATAAAACTTATACGCCGCTTTCACTATTGGAGTGATGGCTCTTTTCTGGCTTGCAAACGGCACTTCCCCGCAAATGAAACAAAATTTATCTGCACTATTAACACAGTTACGAGGCATCACTACTGATGGATTAAAACTGTAAGGATCACTTGTGTTCTACTTATGACTCAGGGGTAAATGGGAGTCGCTCAAAAGACTTGCTCACCCTACGAGACGTCGCTTATAAATAACGATTGCATCATCTTTTGTCCGCGATCGTAAAGCCGCGATATCGTGACTCAACTACATTGCATCAGACAATGATGCAATACCTTGTGGGGGGGGGGGTTGTGTATATGGCGGGCTGATACAATACAACGCAATATGTTGCAATCCGGAGTTTAAAATACAGCTTTGCGATATGGTTACCTATGTACTCAATGCAGACTGAGTCGTTTAGGGGTGGGGGTGGCTCAATCGGTAGTGCGCCAGACTCGTAATCTGTAGTTCCCAGGTTCAAGTCCCAGCTGGGTCAGCGTTGAGACTTATCTCCGCCCTGCCCACGGTCAGTAGGGGACACCGATGGGCTTGAAAAGGCCGCCGTCCGTCGGATGGGACGTTAAGCCGTGGCCCCGTGTGCGGGAGAGCCATACCCTGTGCACGTTAAAGAACACGCTGGATGGCCTTGACGGGAGGCTACCATCTGTCTCCCAACAGCTGTTCCAGTGGGTCCCCTCCCCCAACCTTCTCTGAGCCTTCGGAGTCCATGTGACCTGGCCATTTAGCCCATGGTGTGCAAAAAAGTGCTGCTCAGAGGTAAAACAACCCAAACAACAACTGAGTCGTTTATTCATGACCATCTCCGTCTCTCCTAAACAAGAGCCAATCGATAAATTTTATTGTCATTATCGGGTTCAGCATCTTGAAATTAGTAAAAAAAATTGGCTATTTTCATTCAAAGCCTTTTTGTATGTGTTATCAACTTTATGTACATTTCATGCATTTTTGAAGAAATTTTTTATAGATCTTTAAAACGGATAGGAAAATGTTATACTGCAATGAAATTCCAGTATCTTTGGATCTAAATTTACTTTTCTTCCGGATCTATTGCATTACATGACCCTCCCATATTTTTTCTAGATCCCTGCATACTTAGTGTATCGCAAAATTTAATAAAACTATCCCCTGCACAGAGCGGATTTGTTGTCTTTTGGCCCTGTGCCAAGCTCTTTTCTGGCAGTTTTTGGAGGAAGAGGGGAAAATGTGAGAAATGTTAAAAATTGAATTTCAAATTTCTAACATTTTTAACAGATAATTGGAAATCTCTTAAAAAAAAAATAAATATCCCCTCAAGCAGCTGCTTACCACAGAGACGCTGTCAGGAGCCTGTCAGTTTATATGCCACAGTAGAAGATCTGAGAGGTTGGACCTCAGCAGAAAAACAACACGAAGATCCATGCCTTTACCCTGGGCTCGAACCCAGGTCCCTTAGATTAATAAGCCAAGCGCGTAACCACTCGGCCACGGGACGGCTCAAAGGAAGATAGGGCGCCGATAATGCGGCACTCACGTTTCCTCTTTTTTTTTAGATAGGGAGGTGAAAACAAGGGTGCTGTATAGTTTTATTGCCCAAAATATTCCCCACTTGATAAGTTTTCATTTGACATATCCGGCCCTCCTTTATGAAGATATAGCGCAATAAGAGTTTTCATATTTCCCCTTTTTAGGGGAGAAGAAAATATGGGGGGTCAATTTTTATATCCCCTGATAGTCTCCCCGTCAGAAGTTTTGACACATAGCTTGTTACTTTCAGTACTCACATTGTGGAGACAGAACGCACAAAAGTTCTCCATCTTAAAGGAAGAAGAAAGCATGGGGGATCAACTTTTTTTATAGCCTAGGACAGTTCCCGCGGGGGCGGGGGTGGCTCAGTCGGTAGCGCGCCAGGCTCGTAATCTGTAGTTCCCAGGTTCAAGTCCCAGCTGGGTCAGCGTTGAGATTTATCTCCGCAAAATTCCCTGCCCACGGTCAGTAGGGGACACCGATGGGCTTGGAAATGCCGCCGTCCGTCGTATGGGACGTTAAGCCGTGGCCCCGTGTGCGGGAGAGCCATACCCTGTGCACGTTAAAGAACACGCTGGATGGCCTTGACGGGAGGCTACCATCTGTCTCCAAACAGCTGTTCCAGCGGGTCCCCTCCCCCAACCTTCTCTGAGCCTTCGGGGTCCATGTGACCTGGCCATTTAGCCCATGGTGTGCAAAAAAGTGCCGCTCAGAGGTAAAACAACCCAACCCAGTTCCCGCGTCACAATTAGAGTAGTTGCAGCATCTTAGTCGTGTTATACGAACTATGTTTTTTTTACGAACTATTTTTTTTACGTGTTATACGAACTATGTTTATACCAACTGATGTTTTTTGCAGATTCTTGCGAACATTTAAATGACTTGAACCTTAAACTACAGGGCTCTGGTAAGACTCTTGATGTCATGTTTGATGACATAAAGGCATTTGAAATGAAACTAGGAGTTTTTAAGAGGGATGTAGACAGTGAGAGATTTAGATATTTTACAGACCTAAAGAAATAATCAATGATCTCCAAAAAGATGACGAAACAGACCTCCAATGTATTCAAAAGCTATTTTTAAACGTCATTGAGTCAACTGTTGAGAGGTTCTCTCTAAGATTTTTTAAGTTCAGAGAATTAGAAGAGATTGAAAAATTCATTAAGTTTCTAGACACTATAAAACTGGATGAATTAAACTTGCAGATGTTTTCGTGGATAAATATGGATGATTTTGAAATGCAATTGATATTCAAAGTAGCTCAATTTGTTGAGCTCAGAGTTGACTTGGAAAATGTTTAAAAGGAGTGATTAAAGACGGGAGTAAACAGAGAGTTGGGTTGGGTTGTTTTACCTCTGAGCGGCACTTTTTTGCACACCATGGGCTAAATGGCCAGGTCACATGGACCCCGAAGGCTCAGAGAAGGTTGGGGGAGGGGACCCACTGGAACAGCTGTTGGGAGACAGATGGTAGCCTCCCGTCAAGGCCATCCAGTGTGTTCTTTAACGTGCACAGGGTATGGCTCTCCCGCACACGGGCCAAGGCTTAACGTCTCATCCGACGGACGGCGGCCTTTCCAAGCCCATCGGTGTCCCCTACTGACCGTGGGCAGGGCGGGGAATTTTGCGGAGATAAATCTCAACGCTGACCCAGCTGGGACTCGAACCTGGGAACTACAGATTACGAGCCTGGCGCGCTACCGACTGAGCCACCCCCGTCCCCAGTAACAGAGAGAAGTGCGGAAAACGAGGTATTAAGGACTTGGAATACTATTCCAGAAATTTTTGTATGTTTGCAACCCTTGCAACAGCATTGTTATCCATTTTTGCATCTACATATTCTTTTGAATCATTGTTCTCAGTGATGAACTTTGTTGTCTCGTATTAGGAGTAGCATTACATATGAAACTAGCAGCGCATGCATATCTCTAAAGATTACAAAACATAAACCTGATATAAATTATCTGTCATTAGTGATGCAGCAGCAGAAGTCTCATTGATGCTAAATAAAACGTCCACAATATTTCTTTCTCTAGATTTGATGTTTTCTGCTAAAAAATGGTAACGATTAACTTCTGTTTAATATATTATGCAGGTAAAATAACTGTAAATGGTAGCTAGGTAGTCACTGGAAGGAGAGCTATGCACCAATCCCCTGTGATGATGCATAGAACCGGCCAGGCCTAGCACCTAATGTCCGACCCCGCCTTCTCGTGGTGCGGACCGTTAGTAACTTTCAAAAGAGATACTCTCTTGTGGAAGTGAACGGAAGGGGAGGGCTGCCAGATTAGTGTGGCCTACTGATCTGGACAACTATGGCTACTTTTTTTTCTACCCTGCTGAGGAGTGGTCAACCACACAGGGTCCTGGTGCTGACCATATAAACCTACTGGACTGGACAGATATATGGCTCTGAGCTTGATTATGGATCCTGATTTTGCTGCACTGGTGGGCTTCTGTGGAGGGAAAATCTTCCGCTGTGTTTTCTGTTTGTTTGTGGGTTGACAGCCCCAAGTGAATAGATTCACAGGATATGTTTATCAGCTGGTGGATAATCCTGAGCAGAAGTCATCGCAGGCACCTGAACTCTTTGCTTCTATTGGCATCGTTAAATTCTACATTGGAGGAAGTCTTCCAGTGTAGATGGCTTCAGCCTTTAGTAGTGGGGGAACGGGTCTTTGCCCCATGTCTGCGATTAGGGGACTGTTTGATATTGTCGGCATTCCCTCTCTCAATAAACATAGTTTCTTTAAACATCCCACTAACCATTTTCTCTCCATAGGTAGTTTGGAATGTGAGGACTCTGCACTGAGCTTTTTCTCTTGATGTCCTCACACAAGAATTCCACCATTATAATTTAGATATTCTCGGCTTGCAAGAGACCAGATGGACAGATAAAGGTCAGATTCTTAAAAATAATCTTAAATTTCTCTTTTCAGGGAGGGACGACAATAAGCATCACCAAGGCGTGGGTCTACTTCTCAGCAGACACGCTAGCGATGCTCTTCTAGGATATGAGTGCATTAATGAAAGGTTTCTTACAGCAAAATTTCAGACAAGCGTTAAAGACTTGAATGCTATCTGCTGTTTTGCCCCCACTGAGGATGCCGATGAGAATGAGAAGGATAGGTTTTATGAACAACTTCAGGATATTTTGAATTCTGTCAAGAAAGGATATATTACCCTTATTCTTGGTGACTTCAATGCCAAAGTTGGTACTGACTCTGACCTTTGGGGAGGTTTAATAGGCCCTTTTGGTATTGGTAGCTGCAATGGCAATGGGCAACGTCTCCTACAGGTAAGTAAACTCAATGGATTCAGAATAACTAACACTTATTACAAACACCGCGATATACATAAGTACACATGGGTTTCACCTGATGGGCTGCATAAGAATATGATTGATTACATATTAATTAACAGCAAATGGGCTAGTTCTATTAGGAATACCAGGGCATATAGGGCAGCTGAAATTGGATCTGACCATTACCTTGTTAAAAGTGTGTTGCAACTTAAACTTAAAAAGTGTTGTGGTAGGGTTAAAAATTTACTTTTAATACTGCAGCTCTGAAAGATCCAGTTATAGCCAAAGCTTACCATAATAGGTTACTTAGTCATTATGACAGTCATGGTTTGCTTACTACTGAAGTTGAGGAAGAATGGGATCATTTTAAACAGACTTTTTTGGACACTAACAATACTCTTTTAGGAAAAAAGGAGCAGAAGAGGCAAAATTATCTGAGTGATAAGGCACTTGAGCTTATTTCGGAAAGAAAGAACTGCAGGAATGCCCTTAATCAATACCCTACTAGTCCTAATAGAAAGCATTACAGAGATCTTAATAAACTTGTAAAGGATCAGTTAGATGCTGATAAGAATCTTTGGCTTGATGGTTTGGCTGACAAAGCCGCGGAAGGAGTTAGACAGCACAACAGCAGAGAGCTGTACCAGATAGTTAATGTTTTGTGTGGTAGAAAACGGACAGGCATACAAGGATTGAAGGATAAACAAGGTAAGGTTATAGAAGGGGAGGATTCTGTCATGGCTAGGTGGGCTGAGCATTTCAGTGATGTTCTAAACAATGTAGTTAGTTCTACTCCCATTGTTTGCAATGATGATAGATGCATTGGGGGCTTTAATGTTGGCCCTATAACACAATCTGAAGTTAGTTTGGCTATTTCTAAACTTAAACTTCATAAATCCCCAGGGGTGGATGAAATTACTACGGAAATGCTTAGAGCTGGGAATGTTTCGGTTACCACTTGGATGACTGAAATTCTGAATATCTTTTATGATAAAGGCATGGTTCCTAAGGATTTTACCACAGCTATTGTTATCCCTATTTTCAAAAAAGGTGATCGCAGTTCTTGTGATAACTATAGGGGTGTCAGCCTACTCTCTGTTCCAGGTGAAGTTCTTTCCATGATTGTGCTTAATAGAATTAAGAATCTGGTTGACAGTCAATTGCGTGATGAGCAATGTGGATTCAGAAGTGGTAGGGGATGTGTGGATCAGATATTTTCACTTAGGCAGATTCTTGAGAAATGTTTAGAGTTTCAGAAACCTTTGGTTGCTAGCTTTGTTGATTTCAAAAAGGCTTTCGACTCTGTTGATCGTAATAATTTGTGGTTGATTGTGAGATCATATGGTATACCAGACAAGTTAGTTAACATTATGAAAGCTCTCTATAATAACACCGAGTCATGTGTGAGGGTTGATAAGGCTTGTAACAATTGGTTTAGCATTACTTCTGGTGTTCGACAAGGGTGCATTTTGTCTCCTTTTCTCTTTAGCTTGGTTATTGATTATGTTATGCGAAATTCACTTCAAGGGAAAGATTTTGGCCTTAAATGGGCTGGAGATATGAAAATTTCTGATTTAGATTATGCTGATGATTTGGCCCTTTTGGCAAATGATGTTGATGAGATGAACTCTTTCATTCGAGCTGTTGATGAGACTGGTAGTAGAGTAGGTTTGGTTGTAAACAGAGAGAAAACTAAAGTGATGAAAATTGGTCAGGCAGGCTGTGATTCAGTTAATCTGAATGGTTGCAGTCTTGAGCAGGTGTCACAGTTTAATTGGTCAGGCAGGCATGTTGATGAGATGAACTCTTTCATTCGAGCTGTTGATGAGACTGGTAGTAGAGTAGGTTTGGTTGTAAACAGAGAGAAAACTAAAGTGATGAAAATTGGTCAGGCAGGCTGTGATTCAGTTAATCTGAATGGTTGCAGTCTTGAGCAGGTGTCACAGTTTAATTATCTTGGGAGCTATGTAACAGATAATGGTGATGTTAGGCATGAGATTAACAGACGAATAGGGATTGCTGCCGGGACTTTTAAGAATCTATGGAGAGTGTGGAGAAATATGCGTATACACCTAAAGACTAAAATTAGACTGTATAATAGTTTGGTTCTTTCTAGGGTTAGTTATGGTAGTGAAACTTGGACACTTTGTAAACAAGATAACAGGAAACTAGATGCTTTTGATTCCAGATGCTTACGCAGTATCTTGGGCATTAGGTGGTTCAACTTTGTAACTAATGATGAGGTTAGGCAAAGGAGTTTGCAACCTCCTTTAAGCAGCATATTGTGCAGAGACTCCGTTGGTTTGGCCATGTTGCCCGTATGAATAATTATAGATTGGCGAATAGGGTTATGAACAGTGTGCCTAAAGGCCTCAGAAAGAAGGGGAGACCTAGGATGCGGTGGGCAGACAATGTCAAAAGGGACCTTGTTAGAATTGGTGTGCAGTGGCCAGATGCAGTAGATGTAGCTCAGGATAGACTTGCTTGGAGAACTAAATTGCACGGTCTGGTTGGACCTCCGTAGCCCATGGCTGCTTGAGGATGATGATGATGATGATGAAAATAACCTTTTATTTTCTCTGTAATATTTAAGTATTACTCGTAAGGGATTAAGAATTAAAAAAAGAATATATTTAATTTTATTTTATTTTATTGTGATTTAGTCGAATAAAGCGATTATGAGATTGGTCACTGTAATATATTGGAAAAACTTGAAAAACGTATGTCAGATTGATCTTCAAAAAAAATTAGGAATTATTGTTTATTATTTTGCTGATGTTAAAAATTGCGTCTTTAAATTGTGTGACTGTATATGGCAGCTAGAATTACACTTAAAAAAAAAATACCCCCTCAAGCAGCTGCGTGCCACAGAGGTCTGACAGGAGCCTGTCAGTTTATATGCCAAATTAGAAGGTCTGAGAGGATGGCAAGACCTCAGCAGAAAAACGACACATACAACCATACCTTACCCGGGGCTCGAACCCAGGTCCCTCAGATCAGTAGCCAAGCGCGCTAACCACTCGGCCATGAGGCTAATAAAAAATATCCACACTATCAACAGGGTAGAAGGACTTTTAAGTAAAAATTCCGTCACTAATTTTTACATTCATTCAATCTTACATGACTACAACAATCACTCTTACTATATTCTTTGATTTTACTATTCTAGTGTAATTTTTGATTATTTAAAAAGGTTCTCTCAATACTTAAAGGGACGCAGCTGCTTTTTTGAGTTAAATAATAATATGTTCCCAAAATTTCGGTTGGCACGTGAGAAAATTTTGCATCAAAGATTTGGCGATTTTCGCATGCACACTTAAAAAGGTTGCCCATCCTGCTTTAGAGCTTTCCGAAATCGTTAAAACAACACGCGCAATCTTTGTTGTATAGACATGTTCCTGCTACTTTTGGGTTGGGTTATTTTACCTCTGAGCGGCACTTTTTTGCACACCATGGGCTAAATGGCCAGGTCACAAGGACCCCGAAGGCTGAGAGAAGGTTGAGGGAGGGGACCCACTGGAACAGCTGTTGGGAGCAGATGATAGCCTCCTGTCAAGGCCATCCAGCGTGTTCTTTAACGTGTACAGGGTATGGCTCTCCCGCACACGGGGCTACGGCTTAACGTCCCATCCGACGGACGACGGCCTTTTCAAGACCCATCGGTGTCCCCTACGGGCAGGACGTGGAATTTTGCGGGATAAATCTCAACGCTGACCCAGCTGGGACTCGAACCTGGGAACTACAGATTACGAGCCTGGCGCTCTACCGACTGAGCCACCCCCGCCCCTTCCTGCTACACTCCTAGGGAAAGTAGCTGCTTGAGGTGCAGTTAAAATTAAATTCTCTACGCATTGTAACGAATTAAAGGATAATGAAAACAACTTTTGATTTTTTTTCATCTTCTTGTTATTATCTTTAGTCTTGCAAACTAATTTATGTACTAAAAACAAACCTTAGATTATTTCACATTTTTTTTATAGTGTACAATTTAAACCTTACTGCAAAATTAGCTATTATTCGAATTTTTGTTTTTTCGGTTGTAATGCACGCTTTTAAAAGTTAACGCAAAAATTATTTAAAACTAAAAGAACATGAAACACATTCCTGTAAAATTTTCACAGCAAGAACAAATATGCTTTTAAGCATATAGTAACAATTAATGCAATAAAAAAAACTCTTATGTTTTCGAAAGCAGAAATTAATTACATGTATAAAAATCACAGTGGCAATGAGATTAAATTTTATTTTTTTATTCTCGTTATTTTCAAAATAACCTTTAATATGTGATATGCAACCAAAAAAAGCATTTTATTTTTGAAACTTCAATTATTTTTATTTTTATTTATTTATATAATTATTTTATTTTTTTTTTTCATTTATTTTTTCCCTGGAAATTTATTTATTACCAGTTTCATTTATTTATATAATTATTTTATTTATATAATTATAATTATTTTTTTATTTTCATTTATTTTTTCCCTGGTAAATTTACATTGCCGTCCCATGGCCGAGTGGTTAGCGCGCTTGGCTGCTAATCTAAGGGGACCTGGGTTCGAGCCCCGGTAAGGCATGGCTGTATGTGTCGTTTTTCTGCTGAGGTCCTGCCATCCTCTCAGACCTACTCTGGCATATAAACTGACAGGCTCCTGTCAGACTTCTGTGACAAGCAGCTGCTTGAGGGGGTATTTATTATTATTTATTAAATTTACATTCCATAGGAACTAAATAAGTAAAATGCCTATGTATACTCTCCTTTTTTCGAGCAAATGATTCGATGATTCAATTCAATTTTCAAATGTTTTTAAAAAAAAGAAAACTTGTCTTGGGACAGATTGATGAAAAAATGGCAGCAATGGAAACAGTTTAATAAGTTTAGAAAACATGTAAAAGTTTCTAAAACAATACGAAAACAAATATTGTAATTGTCATATAGTTCTTAAGTTTAACAGTCTTATTAAGATACAGGGTTTCATCCATACTGCCTTTGTTATATATGAATGCTTGAATTCAACCGTATTGGATAAAAAGTATAGATCGATCTCATTTCTAGAAGAAAATTTCCAATAAACAACATAGATCTAATAATAAACATCACAAATGCAATTAAATTTGCATAAAAAATTAACACAGTTAGAATGAAGGCCACTTTGAGTTAAACGAAGCCCATCCTTATAATTCCCATTTTCCCCGAGCACGAACTTCTAGCATTTCAACTCATGAAAGCAGAATTAAGCAGACGCCTTTACGAGGAGTACATTTTGGTCTTCGCAACCTGGCAACGGCTTGTGTCGAGTGTTCGCTTAACGTGGTGAGGCTGCTACCAATTACATTATGTTTCACAGTTCCGGGGAATAGAGCGTGTAATGTTGACACGGCAGATAAGAAAATCTAATTTTCGAAGCTGACAGAAGACGACAATTCGCATTACCAATTTAAATATGAGCAAGCAAGCACCAGTGAGCAGGTATGATGTCACCTAACAGTTAATTAAAGGAAAATGAGAAGTGCAAAATATAAGACATGTTACAATATGGCTGCAATACGTACCCAGTTCGGCCGCCAATTTTCTTGTCCAGAAGAGTCTTGCTTTACATCTTTGTTAAGCCTTGTTAATATTAAAATTAATTTGATACTGTTGCACTAGCAAGTCTACTTCTCAAGCCATCTGGGTGCTCACTGTGGCATTCAGGTCGCTTTTGAATGGAAAGGTTCATGGCAGAAGGCTTCATTTATTTTGTAGTAAATTAATTCGGCTGTTCTCCATATAAGTCGGAGAACATTTCTGATTAGAATGTCGATTTTTAATGTGAACATATGAATTAATAACTGTGGGTTAACTAACTAAGCTATAAAATGATTTGTTATTAGGATGTAAGAGAAATTTTAGGAATTAAAATGTTTATTGCATTTGCACAATCATATGCGACGGAATTGTGATTAATAATAGGAAGAAATTTTGGGAGAGGAATTTTATTAGTTTATTTACAGTGTACAAGTATTGTGATGCTTCAAATTGGTGCTCCAAATAATAAATATTATTTTAAAGAAATTTCAGTTGTTTACGTTTGTAAAAATACCTTTTGTATTCGAAGCAGCTTATTTGATTAATGCAGCAATCCAACCTTAAAGCATTGTTCAGTGTGTTACATAGGTTTTATTATGCATCATTTACAACTCTTTAAGAGATAGAGATTTAAAAAAAGCTTCCTATACTCCCTGAAAAGCAGAAATCAAAAGTAAAACGCCAATGACTAAATGAATTCACATTTATTTATAATCAGTTGCAGGAGCGTAGCTATGGGGTGGGGCACCCCCCAAAGTAACTTTCCGTACTCGCTTTCAGGAGATATAGGGGGACAATCGTCTTCATATCCCCCCCTTTTTTTCAGGTGAAGTGCGAAAAAGGGGGGGGGGGAGATTGTTTATAGCCTATGATATTCGCCGCATCAAAAGATTGTGTTTGAGACAGCTTGTTTACTTTCAGCACTCTGGTTCTGGGGATAGTGGGGAAGAATTGTTTTCATATTTCCCCCTTTTTTGGTAGGGAAGAAAGCATTGGGGGTCAATTTTTATACCCTATGACACTTCTCGAGTCACAACCTTTCGTTTGACACATAAATCATTAAGTTTCTCTATCGCGTTCGAAAGATAAGGTGGAACAACTTTTTTGTCAAATCCACAAACTAACAAATGTCAGAGCCAAAAGCAATAAGAAGATAGGTTAAAGTGGGGTTTGTTTTGTAAAATTTGGTACTATTAGCACAATTGAGGAAATTTTGCCAAATCTAGGCCAGTTGGCAAAATTTGAAGCCACTTGGTACAATATCGGTTAGTTGTGAAGAATGGGATATTGTTGATTTGTGTATTGTTGTGTGAAATTAAGGATAGTTGGTACAATCTGGAAAACCTGGCAAAATGTTTTAGAGTTGGCAAAATTCGACGGGAATTTGATAAATGTAGGCAAGAGAATGAAATAGGTTTTTCTATGGAGAAATCATTTCAAGGTTGGAAAAAATATCAATGTAAGCTAGCCCCCTCCCCCAATTGAACGCTATTCATGGTACGTAGATACATAGAAATTAAATTATTGTAAGATTCCTAATTATTTTAGTTGTCAAAATTTTCTTCACCCCCCCCCCCCCCCAAACCTTTCGCTAGCCCCTGATCAGTTGCGAAATCTGTTTTGGTACCCTATCTTTCAATATGAATTAAATAAATGATTTCATCTTTGGCATATTTTTCTTTTTTTTTTTAACTTTAAGGACTCATGTAAGAAGATAATTATTTTTTAATATCTTTTTACTTGATGCATTTTATTTTTTCCTTTTAAAGGCAAAGTATTTTGTCACTAAAGACTTTCCCGCTGCTTTTGGAGGAGGACCTCAACCATTATTGGTCATAAACAGCAAACAAGGGTGCCCTGAGGCAACAACAAGTACCAACTATTATGTCATTAAAATTAATAATTTCTTCCTTGTAACCGGCAGCAACTTGAGCCCAAGCTACTATTTAGACCCCAGTGTTATGTCAGATAAGGGTTGGGTTTTTTACCTCTGAGCGGCACTTTTTTGCACACCATGGGCTAAATGGCCAGGTCACATGGACCCCGAAGGCTCAGAGAAGGTTGGGGGAGGGGACCCACTGGAACAGATGTTGGGAGACAGATGGTAGCCTCCCGTCAAGGCCATCCAGCGTGTGCTTTAACATGTACAGGGTATGGCTCTCCCGCACACGGGGCCACGGCTTAACGTCTCATCTGACTGACGGCGGCCTTTCCTAAACCATCGATGTCCCCTGTTGACTGTGAGCAGAGGGGGGGGGGGAGTTTTTCGGAGATAAATCTCAACGACTGACCCAAATGGGACTCGAACCTGGGAACTACAGATTACGAGCCTGGCGCGCTACCGACTGAGCCACCCCGCCCTTGTCAGATAAGAAGTTAGACTGAACAGTGAAGATTTGTATAGAAAATATGCACAGACGTTTTAGCCCATTATACACTGAGTCATTGAATTATGACCATCCGTATCCAGAATAGAACAATCCCAGTAGACTTCAGTATAAAGAACATACAGCACGGCATACGAGCTCAGTGTATTTGGATATATGCTCATGTAAAGTAGGGTATGAATGTTGAAGTCGTGGGAAAAGTTACGGATATCACAGAATCCGAAAAAGCGCATGATTGGGACTCAGTCGCTGGGTGCTTCAATCTTGGTAATGCTGGTTGTTCGCACTCGACAGTAGTTAAGGGTGTTCGCAAAATGGCGCCAAAGAACCGAAATTATCTCACGTCAAAACTCGGCGAATATGCATAGTGGATGACAATAGGGAGGAAAGGGAGAAAAACCTCATAAGCATTCATCGAAAGGTTACGTTGGCGCAATTGACAGCTTAGTACAATGTGGGAAGCGCAACTGGAATATCCCAGATAAAAATGCATTCTCGGACGTATGAGGTTCCAGAGAAAAAGTCCCACAAGACCCACTCCATGGAGGGGCTGTCTTGTTTGACATATTTATAGCCTGAGTTACTGATATGGCAATAAAACTAGGGTTATTAGATGTCAGTGTTCTAAAAGGAGAACAAAAGAACACAATGGAGGACAAAGGAGGATATATACAGTACAGCAAAAAAAGAATTTGAAAAGAAAAATAAATTTATAAATTCAAAATAAGTTTTTTTCCTAGTTTTTGGGGAAAAGACAAAAAGTGGTAGAACAAAAATGGAAATTAGCTTTTAAATATCTCTGTATTATATTTACCTGAGGAGCTAATTTTTTCTAACAAATGTTTGCTTATCAAGTGCGAATAAAGATTGGTACATGTCATATGTTTTAGATTGTACTGAGTAGGTATTACGCCTTTTAGTGACTGAACTATTAGTTGGTTTCTTTCTCAATGAGAACACCCTTTTCGCATTTGCATTATGCCCAGAAATGCAGAAGAAAAATTTACAAATTTTGAGCAACTCTGAAAAACATTCCACATTTGAAGATGTTTCAAAAACGGCACATCACTGTTCGTATAATACGCCGAGAGGCCAAAAGCATGGGATACGTGTCTAATAACGGGTTGGTCCTCCTCGAACTCAGCAGTGTAGCACACATCGAGGCACGGAGTCAACGAGTTGCCAGTACCTTTCTGCATGGATGGCAGCCCACACATCCTGCAGTGTAGGCCATAATTGTGTTGCATCGGATGGTGCTGAATTTATGGATCGTACGCTTGTTTCCATTGTGACCCACAGACGCTCCAAGGAGTTCATCGGGGACCGTGGGGCCCAATTCATGGTGGTAAAATCCGTGGATTGTTCTTCGATCCACCTCCTAGCAACCAAAGACTAGTGACACGTTGCATTATCTTGTTGGAATACCCCTTCACCATCAGAGTGTGCTGGAGACTCATGAAGGAGTGCAGGTGATCTGCGAGAATGTCCACGTATCTCATACCTGTCAGCGATTGCTCCAAACGGACGAGAGAGCCCAATGTAGACCACGTGAATACACCCCACACCATCACAGAGCTGCCTCCAGCCTTAACAATACCTTGCAGACAGATAGGGTCCATGGTTTCACGGGGCCTACGCCACACACTAACACGTCCGTCAGCATGAAACAACTGGAATCTTGATTCATCGGACCATGCTACCCGACGCCACTGTTTTATTGTCCAGTTTCGATGTTTTCAGGCTCATTCCAGTAGTTGAACTCTGTGACAACATGTAAGCAATGGGACACGAGTGAGTCTTCGGCTACCAAATCCGATGCAGTGCAGGTGACGATGGATAGTCTTTTCAGAAATGTTTTGTGTTTGGCCCGCAATCAAATTGGCAGTGATTTCATGTACTGTAGCGCATCTGTTGGTCGTTACCATTCGTGACAGCCGATGCGAGTTGCGTTCATCAATTGCACGCGGCTATCATGTTTGCTGGTTTACATGTGTGGAAATGCCATCAACAGAATACTGACGATAAACTCTTGACACTGTAGACCTGAGAAAACCGAATTCTTTCACAATCTCCGATGTTGCATGACTCATCCTTCTGGTACCGGGGAGGGAGGGGGTGGCTCAGTCGGTAGCACGTTTGGCTCGTAATCTGTAGTTCCCAGGTTCGAGTCCCAGCTGGGTCAGCGTTGAGATTTATCTCCGCAAAATTCCCCGCCCTGCCCATGGTTAGTAGGGGACACCGATGGGCTTGGAAAGGCCGCCGTCCATCGGATGGGACATTAAGCTGTGTCCCCGTGTGCGGGAGAGCCATACCCTGTGCACGTTAAAGAACATGCTGGATGGCCTTGACGGGAGGCTACCATCTGTCTCCGAACAGCTGTTCCAGTGGGTCCCCTCCCCCAACCTTCTCTGAGCCTTCGGGGTCCATGTGACCTGGCCATTTAGCCCATGGTGTGCAAAAAAGTGCCGCTCAGAGGTAAAATAACCCAACCCTTCTGGTACCGACAATCAAGCCACGTTCAAAGTCAGATAACTCACGACGTGCAGCCATGCTAAATTAACAACTACTCGAAATGAATGCTGGGTTTGTACGTTACTGCAGCGCTATTCTGCGATTCATATCCAAAGTATCGGTTACGAGTACAATGCGCTAGTTCTACTTTAACTGCTATTTCCATGACTTTTGGCCTCTCAGTGTAATTTCTCCTAAAAAAACTCTTCACTATTAATAAATGATTGCAGTTTGTAGAATTGACCAAATAATTTTATATAATCAATATTACATTATTTTCCTAGAGATAATCTAAGTTGTTTTGAGTTGGATTGATTTTACCTCTGAGCGGCACTTTTTTGAACACCATGGGCTAAATGGCCAAGTCACAAGGACTCCGAAGGCTCAGAGAAGGTTGGGGGAGGGGACCCACTGGAACAGCTGTTGGGAGACAGATGGTAGCCTCCCGTCAAGGCCATCCAGTGTGTTCTGTAATGTGCACAGGATATGGCTTCTCCAGCACACGGGGCCATGGTTTAACGTCTCATCCGACAGACGGCGGCCTTTCCAAGCCCATAAGTGTCCCCTACTGATCGTGGGCAGGGTGGGGAGTTTAATGGAAATATATCTCAACACTGACTCATCTGGGAAATGCAGATTATGAGCCTAGCGCGCTGTGATGTTACTTCTTCGTTTGTTGGTCTATTGGGACCACTTAGGAACATCCCCTCGGTTCGATCGCAATATGCGACGGGTGAAAGGGTCTTTCGGAACAAAAATCAAAGATTTTATCACAACTGCAGGGACTCAATACTGAGGCTCCTCCCCAATAAATTGGTTCAAACTTCAGCCTTTACTTTAAAATAACAAATATTTATTTAATCTTCCAAACATACTTGATGGACGAGGACATATGCTCAATTACATAGATTACAACAACACCAGCTTACTATGCCTGTTCAGCTGTGTTCACAGAGCCCAATGCCGTTATTACCAGTCGGCATTTCCCAGCCTTACAATTTCTCGTCTGCACGCTTTCGAAACTCGACCGGCTCTGTTCTTCTCGTTGTTGCCAACCCTTTCTCTTTCTCTCTCCGCCTGACCATCTGGGAAGTCCGCTAGCAGTTGGGTGACCTCCGTCCCCTCGGGGCACTGCTACTTCAATTAACTCTCCAGATGTTGGGACAGAGGGCCTCCCACGTAGCATATGCCTATTTTGGTGAAATCCCAAAATAATATATAAATCATGAACCAAAAAAAAAATATCTAAAAAGGCCTCTAGCCTGACACCTCCCTGTCAGAAGTCAGTAGTTAGTCCTGTTAACTGCTGACTAGAAAGTCAAGTTGAATGCTGAAAATCAGAGTTCATTTTCGCGTAAATCTTAGAGTTCAATGCCATAAAATTCAGAGTTCTAAGTCGCTTTATGAATTCTATAAATTCTCTGCGAATTGGCACATCTTTTACACATCTATGTACACTACACTTAAATATAAAATAACTTCTAGGTATATCCCGGTGCACTGAGTCTAAATATTGTCTTTTTGCTTCAAACAAAAAAAACCCTGTGACTGAAGTAGTTGTCCGAGAGTAAACAGTTTATAAATTAATTCTCTCCTTAATAACTGTCCTTGACGAAGGTATGCCGTACTGGCGGTGTTCATTCGTTCACAGGTGACATCCCATGTGAAAGGCTATGCACACCTTTCGTGACTACTTAGATATTACCTTTCCTCACCCTCTGACTCTACAGGCTGAAAGTCGTCGACCTTGGCGTCGGCCTGACCCATTGTTACCTCCAATTGCCACGTTCGCCCCCTCCCCTGCATAATTTTGATCCTCGTAGACATCGAGTCTGACAGATTGCTGCACATGTTTGGGCTGGGAGATAGGACGGCGTTGATTGGATGGTCTCCATGGAGCATACATTTCCCTTTTTCTAACTGGAATTTCTCTACCTCTTTCATAGTAGCTTCCTCTATTGGCCCACGGCTCGTAGATTTTCCTCCTGGGGTTAGCAGTTACAGGCCTTCTCTCCTTCTTTCTAATTAACTTACCATATGCTTCCACACTCAGAAGTACCTCCTTCCGCAGATTTGCTACTACTGCGCATAGCACTTTAATTTCTCCGCCACTCACAGTGCTATTGTCTGTACCATCAATCAAACTTAAAGGCAGCTCTTTTACCTCTGCCCTTTTGGCATCACCAAACGGTCCATGCAGCAACAGATGGTCTTTTACCGGGTGTTTTCTTCGTTCAGCATACCCCTTCTGATTACTGTCAGGTCTGCCCCCGAATCCACGACTGCTCTAGCTGTCTGGTCGCCACATCTGATTCGAACCTCTTCATAATCTACTAGGATACGTATCTCTCCCTGTCCCATTACTCGACTGACTGGACTTGGCTTTGAATGTGTCGTAACCCTTCCTATTGTTGCCTCACAAACATCTTCAGAATTCTGATCCAAGGTGCTAACTTGGTATACCTGAGTTCAACTCTCACGGTCCCCAGTTCTCAGTGGGCAATCTTTCATCAAATGTTCGTCAGATCTACATTTATGGCACCTCCTTACTTTTGGGACATTTCTATATTCAGCTAAATTAACTGCCGGTTGATACTTTCTGCTCGAATAATTTCTCTCTGAGTCTATCCTCTGCTGGGGGAAACAACACATTCTGCATATTGTCTACGCCTTAACTCTTTAAAAGTTTGGATTTCTTCCGTTCCGTTTACACTGGCTAGATGGATTTCTGCCCACGTTGCTATTTCGTCTGCTTTTGCCCATGACTCCGCCTCTTTCTGTACTACGTAAGCATGAGTGTCTTGAGGAAGGCTATCACGTAACTTATCCGACACTATCAGGTCCATAAGTTCCTCAAATTTTGTCACCTTCCTACTGCTGACGTAGTAATCCCAGCTATTTCTGAGTCTCGAGGCTAACTGATTATATGACTCATTCGGTTCTTTCGCGATAGTTTCAAACTTTCTCTTGTACGCAGAGGGAGTGAGCTTAAACTTTTTTAATACAGCCTCTTTAACTTTCTTATAATTAGCAAAATGCTCTGCACTTAATTTTCGAAAAACGTGATTTGCATATTTACCGTCTAAAAAAGAAATGATGACTTTGCCTTGAAACTCCTCTGGTACTTCATATATCTTAAATCCCCTTTCCGCTGTCTCAAAGAGATTTATCACCTCTTCTGGGTTTTTAGGGCTTCCAGCTAACATATTTCCCAATAATTTTATATAATTAGCCAGCCGCGCATCTGCTGGATTACTAGAAACTGCCACCGTTCGCACATCACCCCTCTCCTCGTTTGCATTCCTCATTTGCAGTTCCAGCATTCTATACTCATGCTCTCTCTCCTTTTCTCTTTCTGCCGCCTCTCTCTCCTTTTCCCTTTCCGTTGCCTCTCTCTCCTTTTCCCTTTCCGCTGCCTCTCTCTCCTTTTCCCTTTCTGCTGCCTCTCTCTCCTTTTCCCTTTCTGCCGCCTCTCTCTCTTCCCTTCTCAGTTGCATCTCTAACCTCATCCTCTCTAATTCAAAATCATATCCAATCCTTTCTTTAGCTCTCTGCTTTCTGGTCCCGCTCTGCAGCATATCCGTATCGTTGTCATTGCCATAATCCCTCAACCCTCTCATGTCTTCCGCAGCATCCGACTCTCTGTCTATTGTCACCTCCTCGCTTCCCCGGTCACTCCCTGAATAACCACCCTGCGCGCTATCCCTTTCTGTGACTGTGTAGCCTCGCCTTAACTCATCCCTTTCCCTATCGCGACCGCTCCTAAGCTCCACTTTAGCTCGTACAGGCCTCTGCTGTATCTAACTACTCGCCCCTAGAGTAAGAGGATACTTACCTCCGATGTGATGACAGGAACGAACCGCCTCGTCAGTCTGCCACCTGAAGCACACAGTCGGAACACTCTTGGTAGTATCAGCCTTGCGCTGGTCAGCTCCCAGTGGATGTTGAACTTTTCCGTCACCTTCACAGCTTTTTCCACAGTTCGAACGGAATGCACGATTCTTCAGGTACCTTCACAGCTATTCTATCGCCTGAAGCACACCACAGGACACTCTTGGCAGTATCAGCCTCGTTCTGGTCAGCTCACAATGGATGTCGGAACTCTTCCGTCACCTTCGCCGCTACTTTCACCTCTGTTGCGTACTGTCGACTGCGCCACTTTGTGATGTTACTTCTTCGTTTGTCGGTCTATTGGGACCACTTAGGAACATCCCCTCGGTTCGATCGCAATACGCGACGGGTGAAAGAGTCTTTCGGAACAAAAATCAAAGATTTTATCACAACTGCAGGGACTCAATACTGAGGCTCCTCCCCAATAAATTGGTTCAAACTTCAGCCTTTACTTTAAAATAACAAATATTTATTTAACCTTCCAAACATGCTTGATGGACGAGGACATATGCTCAATTACATAGATTACAACAACACCAGCTTACTATGCCTGTTCAGCTGTATTCACAGAGCCCAATGCCGTTATTACCAGTCGGCATTTCCCAGCCTTACAATTTCTCGTCTGCACGCTTTCGAAACTCGACCGGCTCTGTTCTTCTCGTTGTTGCCAACCCTTTCTCTTTCTCTCTCCACCTGACCATCTGGGAAGTCCGCTAGCAGTTGGGTGACCTCCGTCCCCTCGGGGCACTGCTACTTCAATTAACTCTCCAGATGTCGGGACAGAGGGCCTCCCACGTAGCATATGCCTATTTTGGTGAAATCCCAAAATAATATACAAATCATGAACAAAAAAAAATATCTAAAAAGGCCTCTAGCCTGACACGCGCTATCGACTGAGCCACCCCCGCCCCCTAGAGATATCTAAGGCATAGTAATAACTCATTAAATTTATAATTTTTCCTCTTTAAAATTCATCCATTCAAAACATTAAAGATATCCAAATGTTGTATCCACATCTTCAAACAATTTATGCATTCTTGATACACTAACTACATTTCATCCAAAAAAATTCTCTGATTCTTCTTCCATATTATTAATTTGTCCTAACAACTCTCTTATTTCTAAAGGAATGAATTTTTCCGTTAATCGACTTTTCAAAGAAACCAGAATAGATTGGGTAATGTTAATTGCTTCTATTACTGAGTTTCTTTCCTCTTCCAACTTCGCTAATTTTGATTGAAATACGGATTTTTAAAAAGTGGGAATAAACGAAAGATATATTTCTGCAAAACTATTTAAATTTTTTTATCCTATTTGGTGGAGGTTCTGTGATTAAAAAAATAATTAAGAGCAGAAAAATAGCTTTATTATTCTTTCTACACAAGGAAATAAGCTAAGCATCTTTTCTTACTGTGAGGGGCGGGGGTGGCTCTCGGTATCGCGCCAGGCTCGTAATCTGTAGTTCCCAGGTTCGAGACCCAGCTGGGTCAGCGTTGAGATTTATCTCCGCAAAATTTCCCCGCCCTGCCCACGGTCAGTAGGGGACACCGATGGGCTTGGAAAGGCCGCCGTCCGTCGGATGGAACGTTAAGCCTTGGCCCCGTGTGCGGGAGAGCCATACCCTGTGCACGTTAAAGAACACACTGGATGGCCTTGACGGGAGGCTACCATCTGTCTCCCAACAGCTGTTCCAGCGGGTCCCCTCCCCCAACCTTCTATGAGCCTTCGGGGTCCATGTGACCTGGCCATTTAGCCCATGGTGTGCAAAAAAGTGCCGCTTAGAGGTAAAATAACCCAACAAATTTTCTTACTGTGATTTAGTAACGAGTTATAATTTATATCTTCGCATGCACAGAATGACTTTGAAGCTTCAGTCCTCACAGTACAAATATTATTATTCAAAGCAATAACTTCAACATCAACTTTCATTAAATCTAATCCATGATGAAGATTGTTATAAAGAATATGGGCAGGACAGCCTACTCCAATTTTATTTTTGTTCAAAGTTTGCTTTAAAAATGAGAACACATTTTTGCCTTTCTTTCTACTGTATCAATTCCTCCAAAATTAATATTTGGCATTATCACCTGTAATTGTGACACATTTTGATGGTTGGGTTGTTTTACCTCTGAGCTGCACTTTTTTGCACACCATGGGCTAAATGGCCAGGTCACATGGATCCCGAAGGCTCAGAGAAGGTTGGGGGAGAGGACCCCCTGAAACAGCTGTTGGGAGACAGATGGTAGCCTCCCGTCAAGGCCATCCAGTGTGTTCTTTAACGTGCACAGGGTATGGCTCTCCCACACACGGTTGGGTTGTGTTGGGTTGTTTTACCTCTGTGCGGCACTTTTTTGCACACCATGGGCTAAATGGCCAGGTCACATGGATCCCAAAGGCTCAGAGAAGGTTGGGGGAGGGGACCTCCTGAAACAGCTGCTGGGAGACAGATGGTAGCCTCCCGTCAAAGCTATCCAGTGTGTTCTTTAACGTGCACAGGGCATGGCTCTCCCACACACGGTTGGGTTGTTTTACCTCTGAGCGGCACTTTTTTGCACACCATGGGCTAAATGGCCAGGTCACATGGATCCCGAAGGCTCAGAGAAGGTTGGGGGAGGGGACCCCCTGAAACAGCTGTTGGGAGACAGATGGTAGCCTCCCTTCAAGGCCATCCAGTGTGTTCTTTAACGTGCACAGGGTATGTCTCTCCCACACACGGAGTCACGGCTTAACGTCCCATCCGACGGACGGCGGCCTTTCCAAGCCCATCGGTGTCCCCTACTGACCGTGGGCAGGGGGGAGAATTTTGCGAAGATAAATATCAACGCTGACCCAGCTGGAACTCGAACCTGGGAACTACAGATTACGAGCCTGGCGCGCTACCGATTTAGCCACCCCACCCCACATTTTGAGGACAAATTATATTTTTCCAGACTCCTTAATATACTGCTTTGTTGTTTCATTTGGAGTAGTCTCTAACTCAAGAACCTTTGATCCTCTACTATTTCTGTCGAAATATTAAATGTTTAGAGGGGAAAGTTTTAGCGCGCCATGATTGCTAACATTCGTTGACACCCCAATATAAGATATATTACTGTCTTCACTAATTCGGGTACTGTGTGCGGTGCAAGTACTTGGTTAATTATTGATTCTGTTTTTGTCCTTGCACATGATAAATTTTTGGCAATTTCTGGGTCGTCAAAGAGTTTAAGAGTTTAATCTGCAGTGCAGACCATTGATTTATAAGAATGATGGCGCCAGACTGCATGAAACGCAAGAATACCCGCAGCAGCACTTGCTTTTTTATCTGTTTTTTAAACATGTTGGTTGAAAAAAATGATGTTACTTTAGCTGAGGAAGATGAGATCTTCACCGTGTTTTTATGCTTTTCGCTTATTAGGTGGCGTTATAAATCATAAGCACTCTTGTTACTCACTGAATGTAACTGTCACAAATAACACATTTCGCATCTTATTCGCTTCGTCCTCAAAACAGGGAATTTTTTTCTTTTAAAATCAATGAACTTGCACTTTCTTTTATTTGAATTTATTTTAGGGGGAAATTATTTAGGCTTTGTTAACCCTTTCACGACTAAGGGAAACATTTTTCCCATTTTAAAATTGGTGATTGCCGTATATAATTATAACCTTATCTGCATTTTTATACAGAATGTCAAAATAGAACGTATGCCGAACGCAATTACGTAAACGGGAACGTTTAGAAAACAAAAACAGAACTGTCAGGACGCATAATATATGTACTATGTGCAATGTCCATCTTTGCCTCACTACGAAAAGAAATTGCTTCGCAGAACATCATAATTAGCACATCATTTTGTATAGTAATTTTATTTCATAATTTTGTATTATTTTAGTTAACATTTTGTTCTAATAAACCAATAAATAAAAGACATTGCATAATAAGCCTAACTATAATTTGTGTTACCTTTATAGTCCATTGGGAAAAATATTTCCCATAAAATTCCAAAAAAAACTACACATTGTTATGTATTTTTCTTATGATTTTTATTTATTTTACGTCTAAAGAAACTAAAATAAACAGTTACATACTAATATTTACTCTTAGAAACCTTATGGTCCTGAAAGGGTTAAACGTCTCATATCGTAATTTTACACGACTTCCCAAGGTACTGAGGGTTACTCGTCATGATGATTCGGTCAAAATTGGCAAGTTTTCAGCAGGAATTTTACGTCACCCTAAAATCGAGTAACTAATTATCGATGAACTGATCTCAACTTCCATAAACCCCTTCTATCCTTGGTATGTGGCAATAGTTTTTAGGATTTCCTAAAGCGCGTGCTTTTTTCGATCTGCTTATAAATTTCTGATACTGAGTATTACAGAAAATAATAACTTTTATAATAACATTAACGGAATGACTGCAGCATTCACAATTCGCATTTGCAGTAAAATACTAGACGGTCACGGGTACAAGAAGTTGAAAAATACAATAAACTCTTAATTTAATTTCATGCAGAACACGTTCTTATGAATTTATACGAAAAGGACGGACAATTGCATGTTGTTGTTTTTTTTTTTCAAAATGCTGAAAGGGCATAAATTTTAAGATAAAAAGGATATGTCCTTCCTTTGGGGGACGTCTGGTAACCCTACATAGAATTTCAATGTAGGACATCATCACCAGCTCCTGCTGTGGTGCCAGAAGTATGCAATCGAGGAGTGGAAAAAGTGTTGGTCCGATGATTCGAACCACGCAGACAGATGCCTTTGTATATGGTGTAAATAACGTTAGTCAATGGACCCTTCGTGAAATGTTTTCACTGTTTAGGCCTATGGCGGTGATCCGAATTAGGAATAGAGTGTATGGACCGATGTGCAACAGGTCTGAGTTACTGACAGCTCTTTATGATACAACGTGTACTCCGTCATATTTGCACCTGTCCCCAGACGGAAGAAATCTTTCAGGATAATGCCCAGACTAGGGCAGCACAGAAGTGTTCTGAGTTCTATGGAACTTATTTTGTTTGAGCCTATTCTTCTTCCCATGAAGGCCATCCAGCACGTTTAAAGAAATCTCTGAATGAAGCTTTCCTCCGTCTATTATTGAAAGGAAGCGTTCCTTCATCTATTAACAGTTATCCAGTGGATCCCTCTCCCCAATTCCAGTGTGTAGGAGAGCCGTACCCTGTGCATGTTAAAGAATATGCTGGATGGCCATGACAGGAAACTTCAATCTGTCTCTTAGCCACCCAGTAGATCTCCTTCCCCCGACCTTCTCTGAGCACTTGGGTTCCTTGTGGTCTGGTCATTTAGCCATTGTGTAAAAAAAATAGCCGATCCGAGGTACCCAAATTTTCCCCAACCTTCTACGAGCCTTTGAGGTCCTTGTGACCTGGTTACTAAGCCTATTGAATGCACAAAAGTGTAGTTCAAAGGTTGTAGCTGTGAAAAGTTCAATGGAATGATGGGCTTTCGCTGGAAAAAACCTTCAGCATTTCACCGTTTATGCTGTAAAACAGTGCACAGGTAGTTCGACATCAGTTCCCCCCTTTTGGCAATGATGTACCCAAGAGAGTATTTTCAGAGTTTAACCCCGTCCCCCCACCATCCCTTGAGGGCTTTTGGGTTGTTTTACCTCTGAGCGGCCCTTTTTTTGCACACCATATGCTAAATGACCAGGTTGGGGAGGGGACCCACTGGAACAGCTGTTGGGAGACAGATGGTAGACTCCCGTCAAGGCCATCCAGCGTGTTCTTTAACGTGCACAGGGTATGGCTCTCCCGCAGACGGGACCACGGCTTAACGTCCCATCCGACGGACGGTGGCCTTTCCAAGCCCATCGGTGTCCCCTACTGACCGTGGGCAGGGCGGGGAATTTTGCGGAGATAAATCTCAACGCTGACCCAGCTGGTACTCGAACCTGGGAACTACAGATTACGAGCCTGGCGCGCTACCGACTGAGCCACCCCCGCCCCATCCCTTGAGGACATCAATATCATTTATTTCTAAGGAGTACCTGAAAACAAGAAATCTAACCATTTCACTGCGCATGACACTAATACGCGTCATGGGAAACTGCTGAAGTGAGTATATCCTCGATAGTCCGAAATCAAAATATCACCAGTGAACGAGTTAAGTAATCATCAAATGAGATTAGAAGCTTCTGGGTACTCTACTGTCTTCAGGCACAAGGTATCTCAGACTGCGGGGTCGGGGATAGTTACACCACGCCAACCTCACGATGGTGCACATTCCCTGCAAACGATGAGCTAACTGACCAGGTCACAAGGATCCCAGAAACTCAGAGCTGGGTAGGAGAAGGGGGGGGGGGCACCGAACAGCTGTCACAAGACGGAAACCTACTGTCAAGTTTTTTAAAGTGCACGGAATGTGGTTCTCTTGCACAGGAAGTGAAGTTGCTTTAATGTTTCATTGGCGGCTTTAAGTCCAACTTTGTCTCCTTTCTCATTTTCCTTCATTTTGGGCAATTTATTGAAGTTAATGAAGAAAAATATCGATGTTGTCACAATGGACACTTGAGCTTGGTTACATCAGATTATAAGCTTGACGTCCTCCCGAATGAGCCAATTTCCGCCCAGAAAGGCTTAAGAAGAAAGAGGAAGACCTAGAATGAGATGGATAGACAATGCCAAGAAATATCTAATCAGAATTCTTCTGCTGTGACTAAATGCAATAGCTCTTCTCTTATGCAGGATGGACGTGTTTGGAAAACTAAACTATATAGTGTGGTTCGACCTCTAGAGCTTATGTTTGCATAAGTATTATGATGGATATGCAAGTGCGAGTTAAAAATTTTTTTTAAAATTATTTTTTGAAAATAACGTTTACGATCCAACTTCATAATCCTCTTTTCTACGATTTGGTCCGATTCATTTATGTGCCTCCTCTTGTTTACATAATCAACTCTTCAATCCAGAGTTAAGTCGGTCATGTTATTAATGTGGCTATCGATCGAATATTGATAAGCAGGCCCTTGTTAGGCTAATACTAGTTTCCCTTTCCCGTTAGTTTCATTGCATGTGGACTGGAATAATTATGAACATTAAATACGCAGCCGAGGAGCTTTCGCCTTGCTAATAGTTCTACTGCTATTTAAGCTTTCTTAATCGCTTCTAGTGTATTGGCATTCATTCGCTGTTTCGAGGTAAGGCCAAACAGCGACGTGGTTTAATAGCTTTGCAGAGACATAAATGAAATAGAGTGTTCTCCTAAGGGGCTGATTGCTTTCGCCAACTTATTAACTTGATTCCTAACAGAACGAAATCGCATCACGTGAACGTGTTGGTCGACCATCTGAACGAGGTAGAACAAAACCACCTGACAAACATCGTGAGGAATATAAACTGCCCTGAGGAAAAATATTCCGGTGTGTGCGAGTGTGAAATAAGAATGATGAGATGTGAGGCGAATACATGAAGAGTTTTAAAATAGAGACAAACTAAATGAGAAAGTCAACCTTGTAAGAATTATATTTCAGAATAATGAAGACGAAATTGTCTTTGACAACGGTTGGGTTGTTTTAATTCTTAATTTTTGCCCACAATGGGCTAAAGTACAGAACGAAATAATTTCAAAGACTAACATTTGGGTTTGAGGAAGAAATTCAATTCAATCCAGAGTTAACTGCTCAACTGTTAAATAAAGAAGCCTTCAAAACCATCCAGCGTGTTATCTAAAGTGCAGAAGGTATGACTCTCCTGCACACGGCGACCACAGCTTAACGTTCCATCCGATGGACGGCTGCCTTTTCAAGCCCTTCGGTGTCCAATCTCTCAACATGAGCAGAACTGGGGTTGGTAAATATCAAGATAACAGCAATGAGGACCAGAACATTTCAGGGGGAGGGGGGGGGCAGAGGCAAGACAGAAGGAACTAACAAAAATGCCGTTCGGGGTATAATATTTTTACCGTCCGTTTTAATTATCTTTTTTAACAAATTTTTTGAATGCAATGGAAATTCTTGAAAAAAAATTCATATTTTTATTTTTCTCCTCCGTTCCAGTTACTGACATTTTCAAGGGGTAAAGGGGGTGATGGCCCCTTCCTCATTTCCCTTAGATCCGCCCCTGTTTTTGGAGAACATATATGGGAAGAAATATATATTGAACTTTTGTTATTGAAATAAAATTTGACAGCATTTTTTTAAAATGTTGCGTTATTTTAAATTGCTGGCTGTTATTTGGTTTGTTTTAAAAAATGGTTATTTGGAGGAAGTATTTCGCAAAGTAGTCAAGAGTTGAAACACCAATTCGCAGTACCGTTGAATTTCAGCATTTGTTGTTCAAGTCTTAATTTTAGTCTGTTTTTCTTCATCTGCGATATCGTTTGCTTACAAGTATCCGCAGACACTAATTGTGTGGCTGGCGGTTCTTCAAATTAGGTGAGAAAAAAATTTATAAACTTTGTTAGTTTTACTTCATTTATAATTTTTTTTAGTTTTTATATTTATGTCAGATTGAAAGGCCTGGATGAAACGAGATATTTGAATATTTCTCTGGATGCTTGTTTGCAGCTGAAAAAACCATCAAGGACAAAATGCGGACCTGCAATGTGGACATCATTGGCATTAGATATAAAATGCAAAATAATTTTAATAATGATAATTTAAAAGAAAGTGGAAGAAAATACTCCTTACACAAAGGTCAGATAATCTAGAAAGCTATTGACTTGTTCTGGTTTCTCATACACAAAGTTGGGTTGGCTTGTTTTACCTCTGAGCGGCACTTTTTTGCACACCATAGGCTAAATGGCCAGGTCACATGGACCCCGAAGGCTCAGAGAAGGTTGGGAGAGGGGACCCACTGGAACAGCTGTTGGGAAACAGATGGTAGCCTCCCGTCAAGGCCATCCAGTGTGTTTTTAACGTGCACAGGGCATGGCACTCACGCACACGGGACCACTGCTTAACGTCCCATCCGACGGACGGCGGCCTTTCCAAGCCCATCGGTGTCCCCTACTGACCGTGGGCAGGGCGGGGAATTTTGCGGAGATAAATCTCAACGCTGACCCAGCTGGGACTCGAACCTGGGAACTACAGATTACGAGCCTGGCGCGCTACCGACTGAGTCACCCCCGCCCCCTCATACACAAGGACATGCTCGCCTGGTTTAGTAATTAGGTTAGATAAGGAATGAGTCTGAATTAGTTGGAAAAAGGGAAAGGCTAGAATTAATATTGGGTGATGACAGTAATATGTATTTTCGAGTACACTGAAGAGGAACTTTTTGTTTCGATCAGAAATCATTTATGCTGCTTATGAAGCTTGTTGTTTTAATTGCAGTGGGATATTTTATACTCAGCAGCAACTTGGCTCTAAAAATTTCGTTGAGCTGCCTTTGGTTCTAACGCTGCGCTCTTTAGTCTGGATTTTTTTTTCTCTCTCTATAAACAGCATTCGGGTACTTCTAGAAAGAAATGAAAGAAAATATGCTACAAAACTGAAAGCTTATCAGAAAAAAAATTTATACACATGCTACAGAGTAGGATTTGTTTGGTAAAAAAAAGGGCTTATTTTCAATTTCTTTCACTTCATTTGTTCCATTTAAGTTCATATTACGTCAAGAGTTATATTTGATATTTTAGGAAATGAAATTATCTGTGAAAGAAAAAATAATAGCATCAATAAAAAATGTATATATGTATAAACGAGGGGGAAAAAAGGGGAAATAGAAAAATGTTGAAATTGCAATGTCGAAAACCGAAAGACACTTCAATACGGTCCAGGGTTCGAGCACAATTAACAAATTTTGATATACGCGGCGATACATGTTGATTTTTATTTTTCCTTAATTTTATTTAGTTGGAATATTTTACAAATTTTATACCAATAATATTTTTAAGCATTTAATTAAAATCGTATTTGAAATCTGCTAACCATCTGAAAGCGACACCTTATCAAGCAATTTGATTGCATTGAAACATTGAAGAAATAATGCATATTTTAGTAGCTTTATTAAAAGCGTTACTCAACGTATTTTAATAGCTCTTCTACATTTTTATAAATCTTTAAAGGATCATTGGTCCATTTTTTTTTAAAAATTAATAAAAACAACATTATTTGCTGATTTGATTAATAAAACACTCAAATAGTTCTTCGTATCGGGGCGGGGGTTGCTCAGTCGGTAGCGCGCCAGGCTCGTAATCTATAGTTCCCAGGTTCGAGTCCCAGCTGGGTCAGCGTTGAGATTTATCTCCGCAAAATTTCCCTCCCTGCCCACGGTCAGTAGGGGACACCGATGGGCTTGGAAAGGCCGCCGTCCGTCTGATGGGACGTTAAGCCGTGTGCGGGAGAGCCTACCCTGTGCACGTTAAAGAACACGCTGGATGGCCTTGACGGGAGGCTACCATCTGTCTCCCAACAGCTGTTCCAGTGGGTCCCCTCTCCCAACCTTCTATGAGCCTTCGGGGTTCATGTGACCTGGCCATTTAGCCCATGGTGTGCAAAAAAGTGCCGCTCAGAGGTAAAACAACACAACACAGTTCTTCGTATCATGGTAAGAAAAATTACTTGAACAATTTTCAAAAAAAATTACGAATATTATTTGCACGGGAATAAGAAGAATTAATGGAATATTATTTGCACGGGAATAAGAAGAATTAATGGAATATTATTTGCACGGGAATAAGAAGAATTAATGGAGCTATATCTATTGCATGTTCAGAATGGAAACCTTGTGTTATTGTTTCGTTTCTAAGCATTAATAACATTTCAAAAGTTCAAACTCTACAAAAGCAACAACAAACGACGTGTTTTCTTAGTTACTTGGCACCTGCTGTAATTGACACCTTACTGATAAGTTATTCGGTGTAAAAACTCGGTTGCTTAAGAAATGACTCTTCTTGACAGACAGCATTGTAATCTAAACGCCGCCCGATGCATATTCTCTTATATGAATGTGAAATTCAAAGGAAAAGATCGGTCATTAGCGCATCACGAAGTTAATGCCTTTCCACTTTCCGACAGGGTTTCTTTCTGGAGAGGTCTTTAATTTTATTGGGTTGATAAATGTTTACCGGTCTTGCAGGTAAATGAATACAACATCTTATTTCGTAGCGTCACGGAGCCACCAGCAGCCGTCCAATTTCCGCTCCGCTGTTCTGTGTTGTCTTGTTCCACCCGCCCCCTCCCTGCCGCTGTCGTGGCGTACTCTGTAATCAGACATCCCGTCTTTCTGTTGCGAAAAGGCCCTCGAAGTCCACGTGTATCACTTCAATCATCATTATTCCTTCAATGTGTCTATCCGTGCTTCATTATGAACGATTACCACCAGCTCCAACGCCTCACTTACCTCCCTGCCTGACCCGAACTTCGGCGCCGTAATGTATTCAGCATTCTTAAATTAAACGCCTGATTTAGCATTTCAGATTAGCAAGGCTTTCAGACTCTGCAGAGCGGAAGGTAAAAGATGGGGTTTTCTGTAACGCTGCTAACTCGCTTTGTCTGCCGAATAATTCACAAGGCTTCGGCACATAACGGGAACCACGTTTAACGTCTCGTCACGTGATTAACATTGCAACATTCGCTGTTGGAGTTCCATCACCATCAGGAGATGTTATTGTTCCTCTCTGTCATTCGAATGGCGATGTCTCCGACTCTGCAATTGCGCCATCCAACTTAAATGTGGAAAAGATGTTTTGTCGCATTTCAAGATAACAGCTTTGAAAACAATTCTTTGTCAGCCCCTTCTCCAGCTATTTTTGCTGCCCTTTTAAGGCACTAATTGATAGAATTACTCTCTGGTTTTATTTCTGTACTGTCGGAGGTGTTCTGGGTAGTGTGTATGGTGCAAGTAGGAAAGGCAGGCCAGTCTCCAGGAAATATATTTATTAAAATTAAAGTAAAATAGATTTTTTTTTATTCATTAGAGGTTAAAAAAACGTAATATATTTGCATCCATTATTAATAATTTTAACAAAAAATTATTTCAAAATATTCATCTCTGATACCATCCCGTGGCTGATTGGTTAACGTGCTTGGTTACTGATCAGAGGTACCTAGGTTCGAGTCTCGAATAAGGCATGGATGTTTGTGTTGTTTTTCTGCTGAGGTCCCACCATCCTTACAGACCTACAGTACTGTGCAAATTAGTTGGAACAATAGGAAAATGCAGTAAAAAAGACACAACTAAAATATTTATTTGTTTAATAGTGTACATAGTTAATAGTGAATGTGATCCCCCCCCTAGCTTTAATTACTTCTTTCATCCTCTCAACCATTGATGCCACTAGCTTTCCACACATCTGCTTCACTTCAGGGCCGTAGTACCACACTTTCATGACACTTTCTATTGTTTTGGTTTTCGTCGTGCAATCCATCTTAGATATGCGCGCTTTAATAATGGCCCACAAATTTTCAATGGGGTTTAGGTATCGGGTGAATTTCCTGGCCACTCCAATACCTTCAAATGTTGCTGGGTAAAGAAGCTCTTAGCAAGCTTAGAATTGTGGCATGGAGCCAGATCCTGTTGAAATACCCCATCGCTGTTAGGGAACAGTTTCTGCACTGTTGAGACCATTTTCGCCTCCAGAACGCCTATGTACTTTTTGCTGTACATCATTCCTTCAGTGGGGTGAAGCGTCTGTGTCCTGGAATCTGTGAAACATCCCCAAAACATGATCTTGGTTGGGTGTTTGGGGGATTGCTGGATGTGGCCGGATCGAAGAGGTTCTCCAGGCAAGCGGCGGACGAAATTTGACCTGTAGCCATGCACCTCAAAGGGGGTTTCGTCGGAAAATATCACTTTTTCCCAATTCTTCACAGTCCAGTCTCGATGTTTCTTTGCCCAGGATAGCCTTTTTTGCTTCATAGCGGGTGTCAAAAGCTGCTTTTTGGAGGGACGTCAGCCCGGCGGCAACACTTCAGAAGGCGGTGACGTACTGTGGAAGCATCTATATTAACCCCATGAGACGCAATTTCCCTTTTGATGTCTCCACTGGTCTTCTTCGGGTCTATGATACTAATTCTTCGAATTAGATTATCATCTCTAGGGGTAGTTTTTATTTTTCTTCCACAATGTCCTTTACGGGACGTGTCCACGGACCCTGTCTCCTTATGCAGCTTCATGATCCGTGAAACGTTGGATTTTCCGACACCAACTGCTTTTGCTATCTGCCTAGCAGTAAGTGAAGTGTTTTCGCCTAGAGCGATTATTTTAGCTCGTTTACGAGGCGTGATGTTCATGATGTATTTAATAAAAATAGTTTCCAATGAAAATTGTGAACTACTTAACATAATCACGTCCTCAGTCTATGAAATATCAATTCCGACTAAAGTGGAAATGTAAATAACAGAAGAGTAACACAACAGACAACTCTAGACTTGCAGATATCGCTCTGCTGCAACTCTAAACTTGCAGCAGAAGGTTACGAACAAGTTTAGACTTGCAGCAGTTTAGACTTTGCAGCGGAAGGGACTTAGCGTTCCTTCGCTTGTCCCAGCTAATTCGCACAGTACTGTACTATGGCGTATATATTGACTGGCTCCTGTCAGCCTCTGTGGTAAGCAGCTGCTTGAGGCTATCATCATCTAACACCATCGACATTCAGTCATCTGTGTTCTGCTTTGAAATGTGCATATTCATTGGTTTTCCTCTAATTCGTAACTTAAAATCTGTAAAATGACAAGCAAATTTACTGCATATTTTCGTACATTTTTGATTTTTACATTTTTTGTCGCCTGCTAGATTTCATAGACTTTTTTCTGTGTTCAATAATAAATTAATTAATATAGCAGATATATACATTGATTCATTTATTTACAAAACGAAAACTTTGCACCCGCAATATGAATTTGTGTTACTTGTAGAGAGGGTAGACATGTTTGAATGCGATTGGGAAAGAGTTAGACATTCTTGATTGTCGAATCTTCGTCAACTGCCTTAGAAAATATATTCAAGTCCTCAAGGTGGGGGGGCGGGGGGGGGGGCTCAGTCGGTAGCGCGCCAGGCTCGTAATCTGTAGTTCCCAGGTTCGAGTCCCAGCTGGGTCAGCGTTGAGATTTATCTCCGCAAAATTCCCCGACCTGCCCACGGTCAGTAGGGGACACCGATGGGCTTGGAAAGGCCGCCGTCCGTCGGATGGAATGTTAAGCCCGTGTGCGGGAGAGACATACCCTGTGCACGTTAAAGAACTGTGATGAGAGACATACCATCTACACAGTTTAAAGAACTGTGTAGAGAGACATACCCTGTGCACGTTAAAGAAGCTGGATGGCCTTGACCGAACTACCATCTGTCTCCCAACAGCTGTTCCAGTGGGTCCCCTCCCCAAACCTTCTCCGAGCCTTGGGGTCCATGTGACCTTGCCATTTAGCCCATGGTGTGCAAAAAAGTGCCGCTCAGAGGTAAAACAACCCAACCCTCAAGGTGGGTGGAAGTTGTAAACCCATAAGCTCACTTGAGTACGCAGTGAGGCGAACTAAAAAAAAATGCATACTTTTAAAAACTAATTGCCAAATATGGACATTTAGATTTTAAAAGTAACTTTACGCAGTACTTACCAGTTAACAACTAATTCTGCTATATCGGGTCAAATCGAACAGCGATATTTCAACATCTGTCAAGCTTTAGTACATTAATTCAAACATCATGCAAGTGTTCCCTTTGCCGTAAACAGCTTTTGCAACCCAACAGTTGAGTTCTCATGCTCTAAATAAAGGAAATCGTTGTTATTTATCGACATCTGGCTTTTATAATTTTGACCAATTTACAGCTACTGTAACCGAACTTGAGGCTACAATAAATACTTTTGTGAGAACACCTGATTAAAGCTTATGTGGGCGGTTGGGTTGGGTTGTTTTACCTCTGAGCGGCACTTTTTTGCACACCATGGGCTAAATGGCCAGGTCACATGGACCCCGAAGGCTCAGAGAAGGTTGGGGGAGGGGACCCACTGGAACAGCTGTTGGGAGACAGATGGTAGCCTCCCGTCAAGGCCATCCAGCGTGTTCTTTAACGTGCACAGGGTATGACTCTCCCGCACACGGGACCACGGCTTAACGTCCCATCCGACGGACGGCGGCCTTTCCAAGCCCATCGGTGTCCCCTACTGACCGTGGGCAGGGCGGGGAGTTTTGCGGAGATAAATCTCAACGCTGACCCAGCTGGGACTCGAACCTGGGAACTACAGATTACGAGCCTGGCGCGCTACCGATTGAGCCACCCCCACCCCTATGTGGGCGGTGGTTGACTCGGTCAGTAGCACTTCAGGCTTGTAATCTGATGTTCCGGGATTCGAGTTGCAACTGTGTCTCCGTTTTCTACACTAATCCTTACTCTTCTCTGGGGCGGGGGTGGCTCAGTCGGTAGCGCGTCAGGCTCGTAATCTGTAGTTCCCAGGTTCGAGTCCCACCTGGGTCAGCGTTGAGATTTATCTCCGCAAAATTCCCTGCCCACGGTCAGTAGGGGACACCGATGGACTTGGAAAGGCCGCCGTCCGTCGGATGGGACGTTAAGCCGTGGCCCCGTGTGCGGGAGAGCCATACCCTGTGCACGTTAAAGAACACGCTGGATGGCCTTGACGGGAGGCTACCATCTGTCTCCCAACAGCTGTTCCAGTGGGTCCCCTCCCCCAACCTTCTCTGAGCCTTCGGGGTCCATGTGACCTGGCCATTTAGTCCATGGTGTGCAAAAAAGTGCCGCTCAGAGGTAAAACAACCCAACCTTACTCTTCTCCTCTTGGTGGGGGTGGTAGTTAGCTCAGTCGGTAGCGCGCCAGGCTCGTAATCTATGGTTCTCAGGTACGAGTCCCACCTGTGCAAGCGTTCATATTTATCTTTGGTCAGAAAGAGGACACCGATGGGTTTGAAAAGACCGTAGAGCCGTGGACCCCCGTGTGAGGGCGAGCCACACCCTGTACACGTTAAAGAACACACTGGGTGATGGCCTTGACGGGACGTTACGATCTGTCCCCTAACAGCTGTGCGATGGGTTCTCTTCCACAACATCTCCTGAGCCCATTATAACTTGGCCATTTAGTTCATTGTATGCAAAAGAAGTGTCGCTTAGGGGTAACCAACAAAATTTCTAATCGATGGTTTTGCGTGTTTAACAAAGAGAGAGTAGAAATTGCCACTGGACAACAACTGGTGATAATAAGGTAAAAATTCATAAAAGACATTCACTGTGGTAAAAAAAAAATCTTTTCACTAGATAAAACAGTAAATCTTCACTCTGTGCTATACCCATAAATATTTTTCCCGTACTATTCAAATGCTTATGCACCTTTGTCTTTTATTCCTTAAACAGTAAGGCACTTTGTCTTGCTATAACGCAGACACTATTATTCCAGCAGGTGAAACTTTCAATGCACAAATGTTCCGCATTGAAAGTGTCTCACCAAGAAAGCACGAAAAGAAAAAAAAAACAAATATTACGCGAGTCTTTGCCGAAGAGGGTAATCTACCGGATACCTCAGCAGTAATTCGGCGGAAGAAGAGAGAATTGCCAGCTAGGAGACAGATCGGCATTAATATCTGTCTTGCAAAGACTGAGTGAGAATGCTGCTGGGCAACTTTTTAATAATGAATTTTTCAGTCAGTTGCATTGAAGCACGAGTGGCAGCATTGTGCTCGACGTCACAGCAGCAGACACGTGTTTAATTAATAGGTGCTCGGGAAGAAGAAAACATTTTGCGGAATGTATGCCATTAGTGTAGCCAGCTCTTGGAATGTTTCATCTTCACGTGGGAAACGTTTGCTGTGAGTAGCCGAAATATCAGAACCACCCACGCGTATGGAGAGTTGCCTCTGCTGCTGGAATGTAATACTGAACTAAAGAGAAAAACACAACTTGAGAGGAGCAATTTTTAATCGTAAGACGCAACTGCTGCTTTGTGCCGTTTCTTACGTTTGTACTGTCTTCAAATTACTTTGCATGAAACGGAGGAACTTTGGTTTACGTATATGTAAACCAAAGTTCTCCTTTTCTAAGACTTGATTGCAGCGTCGTAGTTTTTTTTATCCATTTCTGAGATGGAGATTTTGCATTTTTTCTTATCTATTATACTTTCACGTTGGCCGCGATTTTAAATTTAATATTTTCGGTTGGGTTGGGTTGGGTTGTTTTAGCTCTGAGCGGCACTTTTTTGCACACCATGGGCTAAATGGCCAGGTCACATGGACCCCGAAGGCTCAGAGAAGGTTGGGGGAGGGGACCCACTGGAACAGCTGTTGGGAGACAGATGGTAGCCTCCCGTCAAGGCCATCCAGCGTGTTCTTTAACGTGCACAGGGTATGGCTCTCCCGCACACGGGGCCACGGCTTAACGTCCCATCCGACGGACGGCGGCCTTTCCAAGCCCATCGGTGTCCCGTACTGACCGTGGGCAGGGCGGGGAATTTTGCGGAGATAAATCTCAACACTGACCCAGCTGGGACTCGAACCTGGGAACTACAGATTACGAGCCTGGCGCGCCACCGACTGAGCCACCCCCGCCCCAATATTTTCGGTTATTCCGTTCCAATATTTTCGGTTATTCCGTTAAAATATATAAATTTAAAAATTAATACCCCCTCAAGCAGCTGCTTGCCACAGAGGTCTGACAGGAGCCTGTTAGTTTATATGCCATAGTAGAATTTCTGTGAGGATGGCAGGACCTCAGCAGAAAAACAACACGAACGTACATGCCTTATCTGGGGCTCGAACCCAGGTCTCTTAGATCAGTAGCCAAGCGTTGGGTCTGTTCAATAGTGTATTGTTGCTTGTTAAATGAATGTTTTTAAACATATTTTATTCTCTTTGATCAGGGACAGGGGTTGACTCAGGCAGTAGCGCATCAGGCTCGTAATCTGCAGTTCTCAGGTTAGAATCTCAAATGCGCCTGCGTTGAGATTTATTTCCGCCAAACTCCCATCCGCGCCCTTGGTCAGAAGGTCAGAAAGGGGACATCAGCTGCCCTGGAAAGGCCGCGCCCGTCGTATCGAACGTTAAACCGTGGCTCCGTATGAGTTAAAGTTGTGCGCGTTAAAGAACTCTCTTCGCAGGAGACTGCTGTCTTTTAAACAGCTGTTAAGTGGCTCTCTTCCCAACCTTCTCTGAACCCTTGGGGTCCTTATAACCTGGCTATTTAACCCGTTGTATGCGTAAAAGTGCAGCTGAAAGGTAAAACAACCCAACAGGCTGCAAATTTACGCTAAGTTCAGTGACTGGCGAACGGTTTGCGCAAAGCAACCAGGTTGTGAGTCAACAGGTTAAGTTGTTCTAAAGTATTTGCAGGATAGTTCATTAGTTTGAAACTCATGTAGAACTGAAGTTTCCCACAATGGATATCTTTACATAGTAGAGCTATCTTAATAGAAGCTAAGCTTACCTAACCCTCGATGGTAGCGCCATCTCACAACGCAATGCACGTAAACCTCTATAAGCCGCTTTCTACTGAAACAAATACTGTCTTCCTGCTATTTAGATAAAACGTGTAACTGGAGTCTTATACGACAAAGGATATATATTGTACATAGTTTTCGATTCATTTACACCTGGATAACTCGATCGGATTCCTGTTTTATTCCCCTTAAAAAAAAAGGAAAATATATATCATATTAGAAATGCACCAAGGGGAGTATAGATATCATATAACTTATATGCACTGTCGTACCAAAAATTACCTAACTTCAATAGCGAGCCAATGGGAATCTAACTGCGAGGCTCTAGGTGCCGCTCAGAGGTAATCTGTAACTTTTAAATATGGATTTTAATGGGGAGAAAAATGACTGAAGATAAAGATAGTAATCAAATCTGTTTAAATCTCGATTTCAAACAATATTCCATCAGTGTTTAAAGAGTTGTAGAAGTTAGAATACTTAACAATAGTAATGTGTCATTAGAATACCTCAGAGATTAATTAAAACTTAAATAATAAGTATTGTTTCAATATTAGACAATTACGAATGATTTTTATAAAACAAGATAATCTATTATTGACTATTCCAGTTTCCGTATGCCCACGGTCAGTAGGGGATATCTATGGGCTTGGAAAGGCCGCCGTCTTTCGGATGGGACGTTAAGCCGTGGCTCCGTGTGTGGGAGAGTCATACCCTCTGCACGTTAAAGAACACGCTGGATTGCCTTGACGAGAGGCTACCATCTGTCTCCCAACAGCTGTTCCAGTGGGTCCCCTCCCCCAACCTTCTCTGAGCCTTCGGGGTCCTTGTGACCTGGCCATTTAGACCATGGTGTGCAAAAAAGTGTCGGTCAGAGGTAAAACAACCCAACCCAACCCAGTTTCTGTAACTACTTAAATATTGAATGAATATTATTGAAAATCGAGATTTAAATAGATTTGATTATGATCTTTATCAAATAGTCACACTTTTCCATTGAATTCATATATCAGAAGCTATAGTTTGGATTGTTTTTACCTCTGAGCGGCACCTTTTTGCACACAATTGGCTAAATGGCCAGGTGACAAGGATCCTGAGGGCTCAAAGAAGGTTGGGGGAATGGGACTCACTGGATTAGTGTTAAAAGACAGATGGAGGTCTACGTCAAGACCATCCAGCGTGTTCTTTAATATGCACAGGGACTGTATGTCTCTCCCATACATAGAACTACGGCTTAGCATCCCATTCGACTGATGGGCGGCCTTCCCAACCCCATCGGTGTCCCCTACTAATCGAGGGTGGGTGGGGTGTTTTGCTGAAATAAATCTCAACGTTGGGCCAGGTGGGACTCGATTTCGGAACTGCATATTATGAGACAGAAGTTATACAGATTCGAAGTTACATACTTATTGAGATAATATGGAAATTCTCTTGTATGTTGCTAGGGCAGTATAATATTGTTACCACAGATGAACGTGCTGCAATGAATTTATTATAAACGTGTCATGAACGCTCGCGTATGCTTCTGCGTGAAAATTACGTTATCAACTGTTTAGAACGGAATAATAAGATTTGTGGAGGAAAAAAAAAGTGTAGTAGTGATTGGATTACCTCTGAGCGGCACTATTTTGCACACCATGGGCTAAATGGCCAGGCCACAAGGACCCCGAAGGCTCAGAGAAGGTTGGGGGAGGGGACCCACTGGAGCAGCTGTTGGGAGACAGATGGTAGCCTCTCGTTAAGGACATCCAGCGTGTTCTTTAACGTGCACAGGGTATGGCTCTCCCTCACACGGGGCCACGGTTTAACGTCCCATCCGACGGACGGCGGCCTTTTCAAGCCCATCGGTGTCCCCTACTGACCGTGGGCAGGGCGGGGAAATTTTGTGGAGATAAATCTCAACGCCGACCCAGCTGGGACTACAGATTACGAGCCTGGCGCGCTACCGACTGAGCTACCCCCGCGCCCAATGGAGTAGTGAAGAAATAAGGATATATTGTATTAAATTAGTGTTGTGTGATATTATGTAAGACGACTATTATTTTTCGAGTCAAGATGAGCCTCGTCCCGATGGTAAATGGGAATCAACAGTCAAGTTATTTGTGGCTCCTCTATCAGGAAGGATCAACATTAGATGTTTCGCATCTATAAGGTATAAAGAATTATTAAGGTAGTCCTCTAACATAAATGAAATTCAATATAATTTAGTTTGTTTGTTGAATGTTACAAAGTAAAAGATTCTATTTTGTCACAGGAAATGAATTTTGACAGCATTGTGGTTTAAACATTGAGAATTAGTTAAACATAGTAAATCGTTCTTTTTTTATGGTTTGACTTTATACTAAGAGAAATACTTGTGTTTAGATAAGACAATTTAATTTGTATAATTTTTGTACCTTTGTAATAATTTACCTCATTCATACTTTAGTTTGGTATACATATATAATATTTACTTGAACTCATGCTCAGTGCTTATGCATTTTAATTCGTAACGATATGATAAATATAAGTAGCTTATAGAAGTTTGCTTACATAAAATGTAAAACGCCGATCCCCTTCATAGGGTAGCCGAATCCCAACTGCTGCAGATTGGATTGTTTTACCTCTGAGCGGCACTTTTTTGCACACCATGGGCTAAATGGCCAGGCCACAAGGACCCCGAAGGCTCAGAAAAGGTTGGGGGAGGGGACCCACTGGAACAGCTGTTGGGAGACAGATGGTAGCCTCCCGTCAAGGCCATCCAGCGTGTTCTTTAACGTGCACAGGGTATGGCTCTCCCGCACATAGGGACACGGCTTAACGTCCCATCCGACGGACGGCGGCCTTTTCAAGCCCATCGGTGTCCCCTACTGATCGTGGGCAGGGCGGGGAAATTTTGCGGATATAAATCTCAACGCTGACCCAACTGGGACTCGAACCTGGGAACTACAGATTACGAGCCTGGCGCGCTACCGACTGAGCCGCCCCCGCCCCCGACTGCTGCAGTATTAAACGAAATCATTGCAATAGAGGTAGTCATTGTGACCAGTCATTTGTTTGAAAGAGGTGTAGAAACTAGTAACTGACGCCAGTGGGATAGTACCCGGGAGGGGGGGGGGATCTAAGAAGTAGTACTCTCCCCTTTTTTGCAACGTCTCGAGGGCTTGAATAACATGTTTTTTAGGCATTCCACGAAAACAAAAACTAAAGCACACTACCTCCCAATCACCGAATTAGACTTTAACATGCCAAATCATCCCTTTAGATTTTGTGAGTAGGCTTTGGTTGTTTTATCTCTAAGGGGCACTTTTCTTGCACACAATGGGCTAAATGGCGAAGTCACAAGGATCCTAGAGGGTTCAGAGAAGGTTGGGAACCATTGGAACAGCTGTTGGGAGACAGATAGTAATCTCCCGTCAAGGTCATCCAGCGTGTTCTTTAACGTGCAGAGAGTATGGCTCTCTTGCCCAAGGGGTCACGGCTTAACGTCCCATCTGATGGACGACTGCCCTTTCCAAGCCCATCTGTGTCCCCTACTGACCGAAAGCAGTTTTGGGTTGAGATAAATCTCAACTCTGCCCCAAGCGAGACTCGGCCCTGGAAACTGCAGATTACGATCCCGGTGTGCTACCGACTGAATTAGCCCCGCCCCTTATCGGTAGGCCACTGATCGACACATTTATATTGCTTGAACGATTTGCATATTTATATTGGGTCGACTTTGTTTCCTTGCGTGCAGGAAGCAGTTTTCTTGTCACCGTGGATGCTTCGTGTCGACTCTTCGACCCAAACCAGCTGTGTCTCATTTGGCGACATTAAATATTCATACACAAATGAAGTCAGTTTAGCATTCATTTCAGTAGTTTCTGCTCTAACAGCGATTCCTGAAGTTTTTAAGAAAAACCGATTTGAGGGAATCGGTTCAGGATTATTGAACTTTTCCGATATTTCTCTGAAGAAGTTGGGTTTAAGGGAAGTAGTGAGAACAATGTAAGGATAAAGTATTTCTTTTTACTAATTGTAATTAATTCATTTGTGAAGTCTATAAATACTCTCGAGTAGATATTGAATTTGTTTACTTTACCTGTGAACGGCGCTTTTTCGCATACAGTGACCTAAATGGTCAGGTGACAAAGACCCCCAAGAGTTCGGAGACGGTTGGGTTATTTTATGTCTGAGCAGCATATTTTTCCAATAGGCTAAATGGCCAGGCCACAAGGACTCAGTGGCACAGGAGGCTCAGTCGGTAGCGCCCCAGGTTCGTAATCTACAGTTCCCGGGTTCTAGTCCCAGCAGGGCCAGCGTTGAGATATATCTCCGCAAAACTCCCCACTCAGCTTCCCTCTGTCAGTAGGGGATACCGATGGAGTTGGAAAGGCCGCTGTCCATCGGATGGGACGTTAAACTAGGCCCCGTATGTGGGAGAGCCATACCCTGTGAACGTTAAAGAAAACGCTGGATGTCCTTGACGGGAGGCTACAATCTGTCTCCCGACAGCTGTCCAGTGGATTTCCTCCCCCCAACTTTCTCTGAGCTCTCGGGGTTCTTGTGACCTGGTTATTTATCCCATTGTGTGCAAAAATGTACAGCTCAGAGGTAAAACAACCCAACCCTCAGAGAAGGTTGGGGGAAAGGAATCCACTGGACAACTCTTAGGAGACAGATGGAAGCCTCTCGTGGAAGCTATACAGCTTTTGATATTTAATTAGTTAGTGAAACAGGATCATTTAACCATAGAAGCTGCTGAAATGCTTGTCCTCCTTGTCATCGAAATCGATACGACTATAAAAATACGCCGTCCCGTGGCCGCAGTGGCTAGCGCGCTTCGCTACTGATCTACGGGACCTGGGTTCGAGCCCCGGGTAAGGCATGGCTGTTTGTGTCGTTTTTCTGCTGAGGTCCTGCCATCCTCTCAGACCTTCTACTGTGGCATATGAACTGACAGGCTCCTGTCAGACCTCTGTGGCAAGCAGCTGCTTGAGGGGGTATTTATTTTTTATTATAAAAATACACCAGCTAAAGGCCTACGAAATACAGTACCTGGAACTTATGAAGTAGCAGTGCCTAGAGTCTATGAAATTGAAGTGCCTATGGTCTGTGAAATCGAAGTGCTTAGGGCAGTGTCTCGCAAACTGTGTGCCGCGAGAGATTTTCAAATTGACACTAGATCTTCCAAAGATTTCATTTTGACTTGACTTGTGTTATCGACGTGCGTTAATAAAAATTCTTTCAGATTTTATCAACTGGGATTTGTAAGTATTTATCAAGCTTTTGAGCCGAGAATAATGCAAATTTGTTCGCAGAAGCAAGCTCATACATCCCATTGAAATATGTTCATATCTAAATTTTAAATAAAATGCATTTAACGAAACTTCAATTTTCTTCTTTTTACGTAAATATCAAAAATTCTTTTTTAGGTGTGCCGCGGAAAAAAAATTAGATTCATTGTGCCGCGGAAATTTTTTTTAGATTCAGTGTGCCGCAGAGTAAAAAACGTTTGCGAGACACTGGCTTAGGGCCTATAAAATCGAAGTGCTTAAGGCCTATAAAATCGAAGTGCTTAGGTTCAGGAAAATATAGTGAGTAGGGCAAACAAGTACTTTAATCCATCCATGGCGAAAGTGCAAAACAAGTTCTTAAGTGGAAAACTTCTTTATAAACAGCAGTGTCGGCTGGTACTTAAACATTCTGTAGGGCTGGTATTTAAACATTCTGTAGGGCTGGTATTTAAACATTCTGTAGGGCAGTTTAATTTGTGCAGAGATATCCAACTGGAATCCGTTAATTGTAAGGTTCCTTCCCTTACAGACTCATTTTAGTAGGTCTTAAGATACTTTTTTTTTTTGGAAATATCTTGTAATTAGAATTAAACTTACTATCTCTTCATTGGAATTTGGATATTTCGTAATATTATGAAAGAAGCGAATTAAGTGAAAATTTACTAAAAACAATGTAAAATGTAAACTATTTAAATGGGTAAATTGGAAGAACAGGAAATTAATTCTTAGTATTAATAAGAAATTGGCGTTCCCTTTTTCAGGTTGGGTTGTTTTACCTCTAAGCGGCACTTTTTTTGCACGCAATGGGTTAAATGGCCAGATCAGAAGGATCCCGAGGACTCAGAGAATGTTAAAGGGTAGAGATCCACTGGACAACTGTTGGGGGACAGATGATAGCCTCCCGTCAAGGCCATTCAGTTTGTTTTTTAACCTGCATAGGGTATGACTCTCACTCACACGAATGGGGCGGGGGTGGCTCAGTCGGTAGCGCGCCAGGCTCGTAATCTGTAGTTCCCAGGTTCGAGTCCCAGCTGGGTTAGCGTTGAGATTTATCTCCGCAAAATTCCCCGCCCTGCCCACGGTCAGTAGGGGACACCGATGCGATGGACTTGGAAAGGCCGCCGTCCGTCGGATGGGACGTTAAGCCGTGGACCCGTGTGCGGGAGAGCCATACCCTGTGCACGATAAAGAACACGCTGGATGGCCTTGACGGGAGGCTACCATCTGTCTCCCAACAGCTGTTCCAGTGGGTCCCCTCCCCCAACCTTCTCTGAGCCTTCGGGGTTCATGTGACCTGGCCATTTAGCCCATGGTGTGCAAAAAAGTGCCGCTCAGAGGTAAAACAACCCAACACAACCCATTCACACGAAGCCATAGCTTAACGACCCATCTCACGGACGGCGGCCTTTCCAAGCCCATCGATGTTCCCCACTGACGCGGGTTCCTACCCCCAGACGACTGAGAGAAGAGTTTTGCGGAGATAAATCTCACTGCTGTTCCAGGCGAGACTTGAACCTGGAAACAGCGGATTTCGAGCCTGCGCGCTACCGACTGAGCCACCCCTCGCCCCCCTTTTCAGGAGGTAAAATCCGACATAGTGTTCCACGGAAATAGTCTCAAGTGTACCAGGATATGTAGTTTTGATCGACATTTCTGATGACTAAAATTTCGATATGAGGAAAAGAAAAACGCGCATTTCGAAGAAAAATTTAAAATGTCAACAGGCGCTTTAAGAGTCCTTGAGCAAACAACGAATTAACTCCAACCAATCTGTTCAATGCTTACTTTATTTTAATGCCACATTGCGCATAAAACGTGTATCTAATACACCGGTTTCCATAAATTAAGGAAAAAATCAGAAAAATTATGATTAAAAAGAAAACTGTATGTGATTTTAATTAAATTTTATGGAAACATGAATTACAATGCTAGTTTCAAAATGGCATAAAATATTTTACACTAGAAACATTTTTGGTCAAAAAATAGGAACTTGTCCAAAAATGAGGTGTCAGAATGCAATGGGCAAAGTTCTTTAATAAGGAGTGTGGCCACCCCTTACAGCAATGCAGACACGACAGCAATGTTCCATGCTCTTTATGATGTTGTGAATCAGCTCAGTAGGGAGTAACGCCCATTGTTCCTTTAAAGCAGTAATAAGCTCCCCCTTTGTTTCAGTCTCCCTAGAGCATCTCACACATGCTCAATGGGATTTAGGAGGGGAGATCGAGCTGGCCATTTCATGCGCATAATGACAGATGGTAGCCCCCCGTCAAGGCCATCCAGCGTGTTCTTTAACGTGCACAGGGTATGGCTCTCCCGCACACGAGGCCACAGCTTAACGTGCCATCCGACGGACGGCGGGCTTTCCAAGCCCATCGGTGTCCCCTACTGACCGTGGGCAGGGCGGGGAATTTTGCGGAGATAAATCTCATCGCTGACCCAGCTGGGACTCGAACCTGAGAACTACAGATTACGAGCCTGGAGCGCTACCGACTGAGCCACCCCCGCCCCTACTTGAGGAGTGTTTGAAACGAGTTGGTAGTCACCTGGACGATGAAATTTTAGGAAATAAGTTTCCAAGGTATACATAAAGTAAATACACACATAATATATATTATATTCTCTTGCAACGTAACTTCAAAACAATTGCAACTAAATTGAAATATAAGGCGAAATAAATGTTATATACTGACAAGCACTGTTAATCTCATGACTCCTAACGGCCTGTAACATTATACTAAAAACTCTTACATAATAGAAAATGCAAAGGAACTATAATGAAGTAAAATTCAAAAGAAATTTAAAGGGAATGCTATAAGTGGTTAAAGTAACCAACAACACGTCCTTTTCATACTCATTGAAACATTCGCATTTAGCGATCTTAATTAAATTCTCAATACCACGGCATTATAATAAGAAATGATATTTTTTATTCAATAAATGATTTATATATTAGTGCAGGACCGCATCTGGAAAAAAAATCCAGGGGGAAGGGCAAGAATCACAATTGAGCTCAAAAATGTAAAAGAGACATCCAATGCAGTAAAAGTCGTTTTAAAAGCTTCAAAAAAAAATTCTTGAAAAACTGTATGAAACATAAATAAGTTTAATAATTCTTGCCTTTATTACCCTTACTAACATTTTGGGAAGGAGGGGGGGGGGGGCATGGTACCCTTGTTCCCCCAAGATCCGGCCTTGTAGTAGTATATATAACCTGGTTGCCATAAATTAGGGAAAACTCAGAAAAATTATTATAAACAAAAATAATATTCAGTAGTATATGAATTATTTTAATGAAATTTGATGGAAACATGAATTGCAATACAAGTTTCAGAATCGCACAAAATATTTTACACTAGAAACATTTTTGGTCAAAAAATAGGAACTTGTCCAAAAATGAGGTGTCAGAATGCAATGGGCAAAGTTCTTTAATAAGGAGTGTGGCCACCCCTTACAGCAATGCAGGGACGACAGCGATGTTCCATGCTCTTTATGATGTTGTGAATCAGCTCAGTAGGGAGTAACGCCCATTGTTCCTTTAAAGCAACAACACGTCTCTCTAGAGCAACCCACACATATTGAATCGGATTTAGTTCAGGAGATCGAGCTGGCCACTACATGCGCATAATGGTCTCCTCTTGAAAGTATTGTTCCACTAGTCGAGCTCTGTGTGGACGAGCGTTATCGTCTTGTAAGATGAATGTTTCACCTATTGCTCCAGCGTAAGGACGTACATAAGGGTCCAGGATGTCATCTCCATACCTTTTTTCGAATGAATGAATTATGAGTCTCTCTTGAGCTATTGAGATGACAGGTTGCCAAATTTTAGGCTCTTCGTGTTTTGAATTTTAGTGTTATTTTGTTTGACAAATCTTTTGATTTGAAGAGTTGAAAGTATCTACAAACTTTTCGGAAGCCAATGGGAGGAAAGAAGAAGCAAATCAATCTAAACAACAAAATGAAGCGAACATCAGGCATTCCTATCAAAAGCCCTGAGAAAAATCAACTAAAAAAGCTATCGAAGCACATCGAAAATGCGCAAAAGGCTTCACTTTACAACGCTGATTCTGAAGAAGAAATAAATGGATTACTCGAGACAAGCGACATCTTTGATAAGCAACAGACTGTAAAAAATAACAAGGAGAAAATTGTGACAGCAAATACTCAAACTCATAAGTCTTCATTAACAGAACTCAACAAACAGGATACTGAAAATTGTGCCGATGATGAATACACAGATGAAGAACCAATCCCAAATGACGACCCAACCCTAAATGACGAACATGGTAATGTACCTTATAGATCTATCTCAAGAAAGGAGGACTTTGCCATCATATTATTTAGTGACTCATCTAAACTAAGTGATTTGGATGATGAAAAGGTGACTGACTTTCTGTTTAACATTTTTAAGACGGACGTCAAGGGCAGATTTACGAGGAGAGGAGACATCATTATGTTCCCTAAAAATAACTCAGAACTTGATGATATCAAAAAAATAAATAACATCCTTGGAGTTGAGGTAAGCTATCGTTTTCCCGATTAAGACCAGTGTATGGGCTTGCTTGTCAACGTTAATACTAAATATACCGATGAGTATTTACTGCAATGTCTCAAACCTTATGATATTTTTAAAGTTAGACGCATGTGTCGATATTTACCAAATAACTCTAAAGACGGCTTTCTTAAGCAACCCACTGAAAATGTGGTTTTATATTGTACTCGAAATAAATTACCAAGAGAGGTAAACATAGGATTCAGTCACTTCTATGTTAAGGAACATTATGGCTCGCCCATTATATGTAGTAATTGTTGGAGGTGGGGCCATGCAGCAACCGGCTGCAGAAGTCGGGTGAGGTGTAAACGCTGCAGTGGCGCTCACAGTTACAAAATATGTAAAAACACGGAATTTAACTGTCCTAACTGTGGTAAAGATCATCCCGACACATATTTTGCATGTCCTGTAAAAAAAATTGCATGCAAAGCGATGCAGATCCAGCGCCAGCAAAACTGTAGCTGGACGAGCGCTTTTGCAATCGCTAAAAATGAGACCAATCAAAATAGAGAAAAAAATGCGCTCTCTTACGTCCGCACAAATGTGACTTTGAATCCGAGAAAATTCACAAATTTTGAATCTGATTTTCCACAGAACTTTGATCGTAGAAAACAGCAATTTTTGGAAGATGAATTAAATGATAATAGATCTGCATATAATATGAATAACTTTCCACTTCTTCATGGAATGGACGTCTTTAATAAGCTTCATAATAGAGATCAAATTATCGAAAGGAATAAGGCATCTAAACGAGATGAAATGGAAGTTCAAATGGATAGACCAACAACTTCAAGAACATTATCAATCTTTGAAAAAGATGCTTCACAAAAATCAAAGGAAAAATCAAATACTACAAGTTATGCAAACATGATGAAGAAAGGACTAAATAATAAATATGTACAAACCAACAAAACGAAACACACTCTTTCACCCAATTCGATAGCCAAGCAATTGTCGGATGAAAACGTAACAGTGAATCTCCTATACTCAAGTTCATCTGTCCTTCTGAAGATATATATGTACTGATTATGGACATTCTCGTTCAGTTCAAAACCTAAAAATCTAACTCTCCTACAATGGAATTGTATCTCCTACAATGGAATTGTAGGGAGTTAATATCAAAAAAGGAGGAAATCTTGTTACTGGCAAAATATAAACTAGTAAATATTTTTGCCCTTCAAGAGGTAAAAACAAAAAAGCATATCAACTTTACTAATTTTGTTTCCTACTATCATTTTTCACCTTCAAGTAATAATGGAGTTGCTCTTATTATACATAAAAAAATTAAACGTAATATCATAACATTAAATTATAATTTAGATTTAATTGATTTAATTGCTGTTAAGATTTTAATTAATAACACCATTTTTACAATCCTAAATGTATACAATCCAGGTATAGTTATTAAGGAAAAAGAATATAATGATATATTATCACAACTAAATGGTTCAATAATAATTGTAGGAGATTTTAATTCACATCATGGCCTTTGGCATTCTTATACAACTAATCCAGCTGGAGTCCAGCTTAGCAAATTTACATGTAACTCAAATTTAATATTATTAAATAGTAAACAAACAACACATGAAAACATAGCATATAACCAGTCTATAATCGATCTTACATTAATTTCATTTGAATTAATAGATAAATTCAAATGGTCACTGTTACCTGACACAAGGGGCAGTGACCACCATCCGATTATGCTTACTTCTCACTCATTTGTAAAATTTCAGCAAAAAATTTTTCTGAATGATTGGATCTCTTTTTACAAAATTTTAAACAACATTAACCCTCCTGAAAATCTAAATTATGATGAATTTTTTGAATTTATTAAAGAAAATACTAAATCCAACTTCAAAACCATCATAAATAAAATTCCAAAATTAAAAAAGAATTTTTGGTATATGAATAGATTAGTAGCAATTAGGAAAAAAGCAGAAAATAAAGCTAATAGGACAAAATCATTTCAGGATATTAATAATTTCAAAAAAATTAAAGCAGAAGTGAGAAGAAAACTTAAAACAGCAGTAAGAGAAGACTGGATAGATTTTACATCACAATTAACTTCTCAAAATTCAGGAAAGAATATTTGGAGAATATTTAAAGCTGTCTTAAAAGAAAAGAATCAATCTCTTCCAATAGCTCAGTATGCTATTCAAAATAACCTTACTTTAAGTGAAACAGCAGAATTGTTTGCTCAAAATTTAATCATTGCTAAACATGCTCCAGTCTTGGATAATAAACAAATCTCTTATTTAAAAACCCAACTTAAAAAATTAAAATCTATCAACACAGAAATTAATTTACCTTTTACCTCAATAGAATTAAATACAGCTATTCAAGTTTCAAATCCAAAATCTGCTCCTGGAGCAGACTTAATTTCAAACAAATTTTTTAAAAACTTACCTGAATTATGGAAGGAAAAATTACTTAATATTTTTAATTATATTTGGTCTACACATACCATTCCCCAATCTTGGGAAGAGATAATAATAATTTTATTTTAAAACCTAACAAAAAACCTACAGAAATCAATTCATACAGACCCATTTCATTATTATCAAACTCCCTAAAAATTTTTGAAAAAATTTTATTTAAAAGACTTGTATGGCAAATAGATAAAGACAATATTCTTCCTAAAAATTTTTTTGGTTTCAGAAAAAATAGATCATCCAAAGAATGTATTTCCCTACTACTGTCAGATATTTATATGGCAAACCAAAGGAAAAAAATTTTATTAGCAGTTTCTATAGACTTTTCACAAGCATTTGATACTGTTTCTATTGATTATCTTCTATTAAAATTAGCCAAAGCAAAAATTGATTACAACTTAATTATTTTTTTATCTAAATACTTAAAAAATAGAAACTTCAAAGTCAAAATTAACACAAACTACTCCAACTCTCATAAGATTACTCAAGGACTAGCCCAAGGGTCCACCTTATCATCCATTTTATTCAACTTATATTTATATGACATTCATGAAATATTTGATAAAAACTTTAATTACACAAGCTACGCTGATGATCTGACTTTCTGGACTTCTGATAAAAATGAGTATGATATTCAACAAAAAACTCAAAAACAACTTAACAAACTTATATTGCAATAAATGGAATTTAAAAATTAATATCCAAAAAACTTATTGTATTCATTTTTACAGAAAAAGATATATTTATCCAAAATTTATTTTAAAAATTAATAATATTATGATTACACAAGTTAATCAATGCAAACTACTTGGTTTCCATTTGGACTCTAAACTCAATTGGAATTCACACTTAGAACATGCTTTTAACTCAGGATCCAAATTACTCAATATTTACAAATATTTTGCTTTTAAAAAAGATGGCACTTCCCCACAAACTTTAATAACTTTATATAAAAACTTAATTAGAACTAAAGTAGAATATGGCTTAGAATTAATTGATTCTCCTAGTCCACCTAAACTCAAAAAATTAAATATTATACAAAATAAATGTTTGAAGATTGCATTGGGTCTTCCCAGTTTCTGCCCCACACTTGCACTTCTGGCAGAAACTGCTTTTTCAAATTTTGAGATTAGACATGCTATTTTAACCCTGAAATACTTTATTAGACTTCATCTTAAATTACCTGACCATCCATTTTACCTAAAATATAAAAGATTACCATTTTATAAAACTATAAAAGACAACCCCATCTTACTTAATTATTTTAATAAATTTCAGAAAGGAGATCTTAAAGGAGATTGTCCAGAAAATTTTGCATTTTGGTGCTCTTTCTCACCCATTTTTTATACTGAGATTCCCTTTTTAAATGCTAAAAATGACACCTCAACTGAGGCTATTTTACAACTTTTTTATAACTTTAAACAAGAAAATTTTAATAATTATTTAGAAATTTATACAGATGGATCTTTTTTCCAAGAATCTGGATCTGCTACAGCTGCAGTCTATATACCTTCACATAATTTATCCATGAGCTTTAAATTACCTAATTATACACCTATTTTACACGCAGAAATTTATGCTATTCTTGCTGCATTTCAGTGGCTGTTATCAAATATTAAAAATCATTCAATTGTTATATATATTGACTCAAAGGGAGCAATACAAACTTTAAAACAACATCCCACAAACACAGACTATCCTTATTACATTAACACACTTTTAAAATTAAATACTGAAAACTTGAATAGAAATAATAATAAAATTACGTTAAGCTGGATTCCAGGACATTCCGGAATCAAAGAAAATGAGGAAGTAGATAATATAGCAAAACTTGCTCATAACTTAAATACTTTTACTCCAATACATAACTTTTATACTCAAACTAAAAAAGAAATAAAAAAATTAGAATTTACCATGTTAGAAAAATATTTTCAATTAAATTCACTTCTCAAACCAAACTTTAGACATTTTCTTTCCAATAAAATCAATCACTTCTTAAATTTTACATTTAATAGACAAGAAATTAGAGCTCTTATGCGTTTAAGAACAGATACCATCATGTTAAATAAATCAAAATTTTTATTAAAAATAACCAATAGTCCAAATTGTTCTCTATGCAACCTAAAAGAAAATTCCACTCATTTGATATTAAATTGTGATAAATTTATCACTCAAAGGAAAAAATTTTTTTTGGAGCTTGAAAACTTAGGAATAAATGATTTCAATTTAAACTCAATTCTAAACTATCCAAAATTACCCACACAAATAAAAATTTATCGCCTCTTACTTGATTTCCTCCAGGAAACAGATATATGGTTCAAGATATAAAAAAAAAAATACAAAAAAAAAACTTAAAAAATTAAAATAAAAAAAAAAAACAAAAAATTAAATTCATAAAAAAAAATACATAAAAAAAAAAGAAAAAAAAATTTAAAAAAAAAGGTATAAAAAAAAAAGTATAAAAAATGTGTAAATAAATATAGTACAAAAAAAAAGAGAAAAAAAAAATTGAGTGAAACAAAATTATTCTGGGAAAGCCTGCATAAGGACCTCCCAATTCTTTTGTGACGTTATGAAATGAAATGAAATCTCCATACCTTTGAGCATTGAGGTAACCCACTCGTCAACACATAGATGTCTGTGCGTCTGTGATGTCTGGCGTGTGTGTTTGGGGTGTCTAAGGAAATGTCACCCCAAACACACACGCTACCACCGTAACTTTCTCTTTGACAGATGTTACTGGGATGATAGCGGGTACCTCGTTCTCTCCATATCAAACAATGTCCAGAATCACTCTGCAAGCAATATCTGGACTCATCTGTGAAGAGTACGGATCTCCATTGCTCTTCTCTTAAAATGCTTGCGTGCCCAACTCAACCGTCCTCTCCTATAACGTGACGTGAGGTTACTGGCCTTCTAGCGTACAAATCTCCCTCATGAAGCCTTCTACGCAGAGTAGAACTGATACAACCCTCCCAGTGGCTGCTGCAAGAGAGGATCGTAGCTGAGAGGAAGTAGACGTCCTGTTCCTTCATACTGTTAATCGCAGATATCGGTCTTGTACAGCGGTCGTAACTGTAGCACTTCCTCGGCTAAACCTCCAAAACGCGGAATCCATGCTAAGAAATTGATTCCACAGTCTATGGACCACAGGATTCACATTCAGCCATCGTGCCACGTCTGACTGACTTTGGCCTGCTTCGAGCCGGCCAAAGGCTCTCCACCGCAGTTCATTTGCCAAATGATGTCTCGAGGTCATTCCTACCAAATGGCTATTTCGAATTTCTTTACTCACATTTATAATGCAAAATAACGATCCATTCCAAAACACCCGTTACTGGCTACATGAACAAGTTTGGTGAGGATCGCACGATTTTTTTTTTTAATTTATGGAAGCCAGTGTACAAATAGACGATTGTGAATGATTGAGGACTGACTGATAAGGGTTATAACTATGATGCAGGTTATAATATAATAACTATGATAAGTTATAACTATGATGCAGAAGGTAGAGCTCTGAAAATTTGCACCTAGCGGTAATCCGGGTCGTAGATTTCGGAAACAGTTCGAAATTTAACCTCTGACGTTTCCTTAAGGTCAAATAGAGGTCACGTAGGAGTCAAACCTTGATGTACGAGTGCTAGAAACGTGAACATTGGTGTCTTGTTTTTTTTTTAGGTTATAGATATAGGAAACGTTAAGAGATTTCGATTCGAAGGATCCTTCGAGATCAGAGGTCAAATTTAGATCTATCAATGCTAGAGATCTAACAAGTGGTTTCTGGGAGCATTTTGAGTCCTAGATCTCGGAAATGGGGAATTAGGTTGCTAATGTTTCCTTAACTTGGTGTGAGAGGATTGTGTTTTGGGTTGTTTTACTTCCAAGCGGCCATTTCTTTAACACAATGGGCTGAATAGCCTGGTCACAAAGACCTTGTGAATGGTGGTCCTGGAGGAGGTTGGGTGAAGGGACCCACTGGACAGTTATTAGGAAACGATGGAAGCCTCCCGTCAAGGCTTAAAGGGTTCGAAGTCAAAGGTCAAATATAAATCTACTGCTAGTAGAGGACTTAAAAGACTGCCTGGAGGGTGTGTGTGTGCGTGGCGGGGGGGGGGGGGGGGCGTATTTTGAGTCGTAGATATCAGAAATTGTGCCAAATTTTGGATGCGACGGAGCCTTCGAGGTCAAATCCCGATACACCGGCGCTGGAGAGCTAAATAATTGGTGAGCAGGTCTATTTCCCGCAGAAGAACTCAGAAGTGAGGGTTTTTGGATCCAATGTTGCATTCAAGGTCAAATAGGGGTCAGAATGATGGGCTGGAAATCAACGGATGCTCGAGGAACCGTTTGATTTCTAGGACTATATAAATGCGAAGTCATCGAAAAACTCCATTTTCGCATTACATTTTTTTTTTACCATAATAAAATTATTTAGAGTGTCACTGCACAAATACTAATTATAATAGGCTTAATATAAAAACTAGAATTAAGGGCCCTACTGGGATCTGACTTCAAATTGCGTAGATGGTGTTGGGCTTCGGCACAGTCGTAATTTAATTTTGCTTAGAATTGCGAAGAAATAAGTAATCAGAACAAATACACAGTTTAGAAAATTGAGAGAAAGACGGGCAATTATAAATTCAGAAAAAATAAGCAATGATTGTCAACTAGAATACTCTCTTGTGGAAGAATTTTAGCAATACCAGTAATAAAAACATTAAAAATTCAAATAATACCAATGAAACTAAAACATGGTTACCAATTTTCCAGATTTGAACATTTTACTGAGCGTTTAGTAATTAAAATTAATAAGCACTGCTCAGTTTCCGTTTTTGCAGGAGTGTCTGTAACGAATGCTCTTAGCGTTCAGAATGATTTGACACAAGAATTTTCTCTTTCTTTATTTCATGTATTCTCATTAATGAAGATTCTTCTTCTTCATCTCTAAATAATTAAAATTTCAATTTTTGTCTTAAAATAATTGTTTTAAAATTCACAATAATATATAATGCGAATAATTAGAAAGGCATTTTTGTATATCAGTTTTACGATTCTCTTATAAAGAATACTTTTCTCTTGGGGTGCGGGGGTGGCTCAGTCGGTAGCGCGCCAGGCTCGTAATCTGTAGTTCCCAGGTTCGAGTCCCAGCTTGGTCAACGTTGAGATTTATCTCCGCAAAATTCCCCACCCTGCCCACGGTCAATAGGGGACACCGATGGGCTTGGAAAGGCCGCCGTCCGTCGGATGGGACGTTAAGCCGTGGCCCCTTCTCTGAGCCTTCGGGGTCCATGTGGCCTGGCCATTTAGCCCATGGTGTGCAAAAAAGTGCCGCTCAGAGGTAAAACAGCCCAACCCTTTTCTCTTGGTGTTGGAGGGCTGGGTTGCGGACTGTTGTTTGACTTTGAACTCTTTGTCTTGTTAGCGAACGATTTTTGAACCTTTCTGGTGTCAGAATTTTTGTTTCAAAATGGAGGATTGCTACTTTCAAAAGATGCTATATGTAAAACAAATACGCATATTAGCTTCATTTTATTTTTCATTGAATCTACTTTAGCCATAAAACGAAGCTAATATGCTTATTATAGAAAAAATAATAATTTTAAAGTAAAATGCCGACGGTTCCAATTTTTTCTTAATAAAGGGTGCAGGAATATTATTCTAGATCGTTCCGTCGCTAAGGAATTATATCGCCTTGCTCTGTTATTCAGGTTAAGCCACTGAAAATAGTCCATCAGTTTCTTCTTTGAAAAGGGGAAGTCACGATTTAAAATCAAATGTAGAACGTTTCTTCTTACAAAGCAATGAAACCTTCTATGTATCAGTGTAATATGTCTCATAACCATTTGACCTTTTACACTATTGAATTATTGTACTATTTGAATTATTGTATACTTTATTGTTGTCATAATTGAACTTTAAAGGAAATAGGGAGCATTAACTAAAAATAAGCGTCAGCTTACTATGCTCTCCTTTTTTGTTTCGCCTTTCCTATTAAACACTAATATTTAATATGATTGTTATTTACCTTTTCTGATGCAATTGATATTTCTCAGCTATTTCACTTCTCAATTTTTCTCATGTATATATTAATTGTTATTAGATAATTATGCTATGTAAATATATATTGTATTGACTGGCGGAATAAAATAAAGATTATTATTATTATTATAGTCGTCCCGTGGCCGAGTGGTTAGCGCGCTTGGCTACTGATCTACGGGACCTGGGTTCGAGCCCCGGGTAAGGCATGGATGTTCGTGTTGTTTTCTGCTGAGGTCCTGCCATCCGCTCAGATCTTCTACTCTGGCATATAAACTGACAGGCTCCTGTCAGACCTCTGTGGCAAGCAGCGTCTTGAGGGGGTATTTATTTTTTTTATATTATTATTACGATTGTAATTTGCCAATGTCTTCCCCTTCGGACAAAATTGTTGTGATTCGACTTTGTCTGAAGTTCAAGTATCTCCGCAAAACTTCCCGCCCTGCCCTCGGTCAATAGGGGAACCGATGGGCTTGGAAATGTGCCGCCGTCCGTCGTATGGGACGTTAAGACGTGGCCCCGCGTGCGGGAGAGCCATACCCTGTGCACGTTAAAGAACATGCTGGATGGCCTTGACGGGAGGCTACCATCTGTCTCCCAACAGCTGTTCCAGTGGGTCCCCTCCCCCAACCTCCTCTGAGCCTTCGGGGTCCTTGTGACCTGGCCATTTGCCCATTGTGTGCAAAAAAGTGCTGCAGAGAGGTAAAACTACCCAACCCGAAGTTCAAGTTCCCGATTCGAGTCCCAAGTTGCCTGTGTTGAGATTTATCTCCGTAAATCCCCACCTTGGCTTGGAAGGGCCGCCGTCCGTCAGTTCTGTGTTTCTGTGTGTTAGGCCGCGGTTCCGTGTGCAGAAGAGTCATACCGGTACAAGTTTAAGAATCTACAATCTTTAACGTTCACCGGGATGGGACTCTATCGTCTGTCTTCTAAGTGCTGTCCATTGATGCCGCTTCCCCTAACCTTTGCTGAGCCTTCGGGGTCTTTGTGACCTGGCCATTCCGCCAGGCTCGTAATCTGTAGTTGCCATTTTCGAATCCCAGCTGGGTCAGCGTTGAGATTTATCTCCGCAAAATTCCCCCACCCTGCCCACGGTCAGTAGGGGACAGCGATGGGCTTGGAAAGGCCGCCGTCCGTCGGATGGGACGTTAAGCCGTGGCCCCGTGTGCGGGAGAGCCATACCCTGTGCACGTTAAAGAACACGCTGGATGTCCTTGACGGGAGGCTACCATCTGTCTCCCAACAGCTGTTCCAGTGGGTCCCCTCCCCCAACCTTCTCTGAGCCTTCGGGGTCCATGTGACCTGGCCATTTAGCCCATGGTGTGCAAAAAAGTGCCGCTCAGAGGTAAAACAACCCAACCCAACCTGGCCATTTAGCCCATTGTGTGCAAAAAAAGCCACTCAGAGGTAAAGCAACACAAACTCCTTTGAAAATTTGTTTATGTGGTCGATTGCTAGTTAATAGAAAGATTAGGATATATAATTAGTTTACTATCGTATTTTGTATTGTAAAGAGCAAGAAGGTTTGAAATGCTGTGTTTTCAATCTAATATGAAAAGGTCGGTCATCATTTTAGTGAGTTCAACTGCACAAGCTCTTTTGTATTCCCCAAAGTTTTAGTCTAAACCTATTTTTCAACATGTAATATGACACCAAAAGTAGGGTGGGACTTTCTTTGCACAGATTTCAAGTATTTGAAGACTTCCCTTTTTCCCTCAAGCACATACTATGTAAATGCTGATATCTGAGCGATTCCTAATTCCTTTCCCCTTCACTCCAGTCGTGAAAGGTTGTTTATCCCACTGTTCCCTTTGGCAGGCTGCCAGTCCAGTTCACTCATCTGCTAGGCCCAAGAAGTCTTAGCCAGAGCAGAATTCTGCCAAACTAGTAAACGATTCGCTCGGATAGCACCGAACCAGGAATCCTCGGCTTTCGTAAACACTTATTTTTATTTTCCTCTTAGCCTTTCCTTCTGGTTTTTCCCTCATATCTTTGCATAAATGTGAGGCTCCCAACATTTATCAATGTCATGCTGCTCTGTGGAGCCGGCAAAGCTGGTGTCATCAGTCAGGGAGGGCTATGCCTGGTTGACGTATAACTTGTTAATGCTGCCTCCCCACCACTGAAGAATGAGATATTCGTCGAAAGGTTTTGCTGAAGCATTCAAGTCTTAAGTTATAACGTAGTTAGGATGCACCTTAAGGTTTTTGCCTTCTTCAGTTTGAGTGTTAGTATCGTTAATCATTTTGACTTGTTTTCATTATCAATGCATTTCTTGCAGCAAATGTTTTGAACCTGATTTAAGAGTTTTAAAAAAAGTTCTTGGATTTTAAAATCAAGATTTCCTCTTTTGAAAGTTTTTTTTTAAACTTTTTCACTTTGTTGTCACATTTAATTCAAATGATTATAAACGTTTTTAGAGAAAATGCTAGAAATTATTTGAAGAACACGATTTTCATTTCATTTAAAATAATTGCAGGATTCATAATATTTATGCTGTATTAAGAAAGTGGCAAAGCGCATGTTTTCAGTTCTTACAAAAGGTAGTTTCATTCGTTAATAAAGCCATTTTTCTAATTCTTTCGCCATGCAATGCATACACTGCCCTTATCAAACAAAATATTAGCGATTTCCCTGTTTGTCAATGGGAATATAATAGCGAAGCATTTAATGAAGAAATGTATTGTTGGGTTGTTTTACCTCTGAGCGGCACTTTTTTGCACACCATGGGCTAAATGGCCAGGTCACATGGACCCCGAAGGCTCAGAGAAGGTTGGGGGAGGGGACCTACTGGAACAGCTGTTGGGAGACAGATGGTAGCCTCCCTTCAAGGCCATCCAGCGTGTTCTTTAACGTGCAAAGGGTATGTCTCTCCCGCACACGGTGCCACGGCTTAACGTCCCATCCGACGGACGGCGGCCTTTCCAAGCCCACCGGTGTCCCCTACTGACCGTGGGCAGGGTGGGGAATTTTGCGGAGATAAATCTCAACGCTGACCCAGCTGGGACTCGAACAAATTAATTGTACCTGCCAGGGAGAGAAATGTGACTGAAGACCAATTAAAGATCATTGTCAAAGGTATTTAAATTTCGATTTTCAGTAATTCTTGCCAAGCATTTAAATACTTATGGAAGATTTCGTAACAGTAATACGTCATAAAAATTTACTTCAGAAATTTGAACTTAAATAATAAACATTGTTTCAAGACATTTAACAAAATGCATATACGTTTTAGAAATTTGCGTAATGATTATTTTAATATAAAACAGTTATGACGGATTTTTCATAAAACAAGGTAATTTATTGTTAAAGAGTAAGCCTTTTATAACTCTTCAAATACTTAACGTATATCATTGAAAATCGAGATTTAAATAGATTTGATTATGATCTTTAACTTATTTTCAGTCACATTTTTCCTTTAAATGGGTTATTTTCAGTCACATTTTTCAGTTTTAAATGGTTATTTTCAGTCACATTTTTCCTTTAAATGGGTTGGGTTGTTTTACCTCTGAGCGGCACTTTTTTGCACACCATGGGCTAAATGGCCAGTTCACATGGACCCCGAAGGCTCAGAGAAGGTTGGGGGAGGGGATCCACTGGAACAGCTGTTGGGAGACAGATGGTAGCCTCCCGTCAAGGCCATCCAGCGTGTTCTTTAACGTGCACAGGGTATGGCTCTCCCGCACACGGGGCCACGGCTTAACGTCCCATCCGACGAACGGCGGCCTTTCCAAGCCCATCGGTGTCCCCTACTGACCGTGGGAAGGGCGGGGAATTTTGCGGAGATAAATCTCAACGCTGACCCAGCTGGGACTCGAACCTGGGAACTACAGATTACGAGCCTGGCCCGCTACCGACTGAGCCACCCCCGTCCCATTTCCTTTAAATGCATATTTTAGAAGTTATAGAGCTTTGAAGTTATTTTCCCATCGACATACTAGGGAAATTCTCTAATATTTCATTAACTCTAATATTTTGTTATGACTCGCAGAACTGCACTCGTAGGATTTCAGAAAGGAAGATGATCTTGTGTTCTGCTCCGATGTAGATGTCATGATAAATGCCCTTGGAATCAAACATGACTTCAAGAATGGCGACTATTTATAGACTCCTCGAAACAGTCTCAAGGCAGTGTTGCTGCATAATGAAAATTGACTTCCATCCATTCCGGTTGGACATGCTGTCTACATGAAAGAAACCTACGTCAACCTAAAACAGCTGGTTGAACTGTCTTCAATATAGCAAGTATGGCTGGCATCTCTGTTTTGACTTGAAGGTAGTGGCTCTGTTTATGGGTCTACAGCTGGGATATACGAAGTACTGCTGTTTCTTATGTGAATGGGACAGCCGAGCAAAGACCTTGCACTACGTGAAGAGAAACTGGCCTCAGAGGAAATCTCTGAAGGTCGGAGAGAAGAATGTGGAACACTCAGCAATGGCAGAAACGCAAAAAATCCTGCTATCATCCCTACACATCAAACTCGGTGTGATGAAAAACTTCATAAAAGACGTGGACCGGACTGCGTCAACTTTCAAGTACTTGGCTGGCAAATTCCGTCGACTCAGCGAAGCGAAAATTAAAGAGGGAATTTTTGTGGGTCCTCAGATCCTCGAGCTGTTCAGTGACCAGATGATCTACAACCTGCTTCAGGGTGACAAGAAAAAGCCCTGGGACGTGTTTCGTCTGGTGTCAATTAAATTCCTCGGGAATGTCAGGGCAGACAACTACAAGAAACTGGTTCAGGACATGTTGTCTCTGAATCACAAACTTGGCTGCAATATGTCCTTAAAGATCCACTTTCTCCATTCCCACTTAGATTTCTTACCCGACAACTGCCACATGATTAGGATGAGAACGGTGAACGTTTTCACCAGGACATTGCAACGATGGAAAAAAGATACCAGGGAAACTGGTCCACTTCAATGTTGGCTGACCACTTTTGGACGTTCGCCAGAGATGATCGTGACAATATGTACAAGCGACGGGCAAAGCGACGTCAGAAGTAGAAGCGGAGTTTTACCGATACATGTCATATGTACGTATTACTCTATTATACAAGAAACTATTGCGAATTTCTCAGAAGTCGTAACCAATCTTGCAATTTCGTTGTCATATTCGTGTTCAGCACCTTGAAATCTTTAAGAAATGGCTACTTTTTTTCTCAGAGGCATGACTTTTATGAAAATTTGTTGCCCAGTGTAATTTGTGTGATGAACTGTTCTGTGCTAATGCCAATTGACTCTCAAAATTTCATCTGTTGGCTGTTTTTTTTTTCGCATAAATTTGATGAAATGTGAAAGTGACGTATATCAGCTTCACCTAAACATACGATTTTCTACACATAACCTTTTATAAGCTTCGCAGGATATTGTTTTGTATTGAAGCTCAATAAAGATCATTATTATTAAAAGTACTATTAACAAAAAATCCTTATATTTTACTATTATTTCTACTAGCTCCACCCCCCCCCCCCCGCCTTATTTTTTTATCTGTTTCGCATTTCTCTAGTCTTCAGAAATGATTGAGCAATTGATAAATATGCATGCATTTAACTGCCATTCTGTGTTTGCTAAAACAGAAACATTTTTTTCCATTAAAGTCATCACCAGCCAAAACGATCTGTCATCCACCACCAACAATTTCGCCAACCTCCCCTATTGGCACTGCTTTTGCTAAAGGCGACAACCAAAGCGTGAAAGCTTCTTCCGGCGAAGGCTGCAATTTTCGGTCATTCCCCAGACACATCCTCGCAGATGCCATCCTCATTTCAAGAATTCTTTCTTCCTGTGAGGCGGTTTTGTTTCTTCGTCCAATATTTTTCACCATCGAGGCGAAGCATTTGCATATTTATTTGCTTGAAATGCTTAATGGCAATATCGCAAATATATAAACGTACGTGGAGGAACACGTAATGTCCTTTTACGTGAGGTTCATACCACGTATTTGTGACTGGATATTGGAAAGATGCGAGTTGGGTCAATCAAGAAAAGGGAATGTTTTCTTCTTTTGTATGCATACGCAGGGAGGCGCTAAATCCCCGTCTTATTTCGAGAGTCCGTTCGAGAGTGAAAACAACTATTGATTCGCTTTCTGACGTCATTTTGGGAAAAGTCACTTTCGCTTTTATTGCATCATTTACTTCGCTAGATTTACTAACGAGATGTCAGCTGCATTTCGTTCTGTAAAATTGGGTTTCTAATGGAAACAAAAGCGTTAGAATTATCGCTTTGAAGTCATTTGCATGCAAACGTTGTAGACTGAAGAATGCTTCGAAGTAACTGATGTAATTTCTGTCGGAAGACAATTGGTCACAAAAGCCGATGCTAGGACCTCTTTTCTCCTCCTGCATCGCACGAGGTATTAGCTGCGAGGAAAGAGACTTCGAAAGGGAGGAGCTTTTTGTCTGCCGAAAATTCGGCAATTTGCTGCACGCCGTAGATGTCCTTTCTTGCATTTTAACCATTTACCACATCGTACAGCGGAAAAAAGGAAAGCGAATTAAAAAAGAACATGCTCAGAGGTGAAACATCGAAATAAATATTCCAAAACTTTGCATATCTAACAATATAACCGATAAAAAAAATGCTAAATGATCAGTCTCAAATAAAAAACAACTTTACACCTTATTTGCATCATTAATCCTATCTCGGAAGTTCGTATTTTTTAGTAGTTTTTAGTATTATTTCGTCATTAACTCCCACGCATGAGACGAGGGTTAGCTCAACCGGTAGCACATCAGAATCGTAATCTGCAGTTCCCAGGTTCGAGTTCCCAGCTGTGTATGGGCTGAAAGTTATCCCTTCTGAACCCCCACCCTGCCATCAATGAGAAAGGGGCCATCGATGGGTTTGGAAAGGTCTCCGATCACGAACTTTGACAGGAGACTTCCGTTTATCTCCTAACAGCGGCCCAGAGGGTTTCCTTCCCCCAACCTTCTCTGAGCCCTTCAGGTCCTCGTGACCTGGCCATTTAGCCCATCGTATGCAAAAAAAAAAATGCTGCTTAGAGGACAACTTTAAAACAACCCAACAACAATTCCCACTTATATTACAAGATGAATGTAAAGCTGAATTTCGGATTTTCAATGCGTTTGTTTCCGTCGTTCTAAATATTTTTGCCTCAATTATTCTGGAAAAAAAATTCTCCCCCCCTCCTCCTCCTCTCCAAACATCTTTTTGAATTAATTTCCGTTTAATTCGCAACTGGGTTGAGGGTGGTGTTATTTTACTTCTGAGCTGCATTTTGTGCAAATAATGAGCTAAATGGCCAGGTCACAAGAACCCCAAATGCTCAGAGAAGGTTAGGGGAAGGGGGAACCCACTGGACAGCTTTTAGGAGACAGATGGAAGCCTCCCAGCAAAAGGCCATCCAGCGCATTCTTTAATGTGCACACGATAGAGCTCTCCTGTATCTCCAAAATCCGAAAATGTAAGAAAAGTTGCATATTGAAGCATCTTAGTCTGTAGACACGGCTTTACGTTCCATCCGAAGGACCGCGGCCTTTCCAAGCCAATCGGTGTCTCTTTTCCCACCGAGGGGCAAGGTGGTAGAAGTGGTGGTGGGGTTTTCATCGGAGATAAATCTCAAAGCTGGAAAAAATTGAGACTCGACCCTTGTAACTAGATTACGCGCCTAGCAAGCTACCGACTGAGCCAGTCTATCGACAGGGCCATGTCAAAATGGAACATTATTATATAGAAACAATTGATCCTGAAATATGAAGCAGAATTTAAAAGTCAAGGAATAGAGTACCAACCGCAATTCGCAACAACCACAATTACATTCTCGCTATTAAGAACTATTTAGGTTGGGTTGTTTTACCTCTGAGCGGCACTTTTTTGCACACCATGGGCTAAATGGCCAGGTCACATGGACCCCGAAGGCTCAGAGAAGGTTGGGTGAGGGGACCCACTGGAACAGCTGTTAGGAGACAGATGATAGCCTCCCGTCAAGGCCATACAGCGTGTTCTTTAACGTGCACAGGGTATGGCTCTCCCGCACACGGGGACATGGCTTAACGTCCCATCCGACGGACGGCGGCCTTTCCAAGCCCATCGATGTCCCCTACTGACCGTGGGCAGGGCGGGGAATTTTGCGGAGCAAAATCTCAACGCTGACCCAGCTGGGACTCGAACCTGGGAACTACAGATTACGAGCCTGGCGCGCTACCGACTGAGCCACCCCCGCCCCGAACTATGTAGGATTATATGATATATATACAGGGTGATTGTAAACTCTTTCACCAAAAAAGAGAGGTGATAATACACATCGAGATGAACAATTTTTGCAAATGGAACCTAGGGTCGCATTCCACTCCTTCCGCCAGAAAAGAGTACTTTCGAAAAACGCCACGCATGCACAAGTATTTACAACCAGTGAATGAAAATCACAATACGACGATTCGAAAATCTCTCCCGGTACAATCTTTGTGCTTCACGTCCATTACTACCTGCTTGGCCGTACATCAGATGCATGTCCACCAATTCCTCGTATGTGTAGTCTTCCATGTCCTTCACGAATACGTCACTTATCATGTGACGTTATCACGGTAATGTCGATGAACGGGTTGGGCTGCGTTTTAAAATGTTTGTTCTTAATAGTCTACGCACTTGCTCAGCGCATCTGATTTGCATCTTGTGCTTTTCATGCACTGGTTGCAAATACTTGTGTATGTGTGGCGTTTTTCGAAAGTACTCTTTTCTGGCGGAAGGAGTGCAATGCGACCCTAGGTTCCATTGCAAAAATTGTTCGCTTGATGTGTACTATCACCTCTCTTATTTTGTTGAAAGAGTTTACAATCACCCTGTATATATCATTAAATGTATTTGTTCTAACAGAATAAATATTACTCTCAAATGAATTCGACCTACTTATCAAATGGCTGTTTCCTGAATTACTTATTCAAGAACCAAATTTCAATATTGGAATCCTTCATTAGTTAATTCCGATCAGTTTGTACGCATTTGAATTTTTCTGAATGGCACTTCCTCTGAATGGCACTTCCTTTCGTACAATGGGCTAAATGGACAGTTCCCAAGGGCTGATAGTTTAGGGGAGGCAGCACACTGGAGAGGTGGTAGCCTCCCATCAAGGCTATCCAGAGTGTTCTTTAACATACACAGGGTATGGGGCCCATGGCTTAATGTCTCATTCTATAGATGGTGTCTTTTCCAAACCCATCAGTGTCCCCTATTGACAGATAAGATCCCAGATGGGATTCAAACCTGGGAACAGCAGATTATGAATCTGGCATTCTACCAACTGAGCCACACCTGCCACTGTGCCACCAAGAGTTTTACTGGATTTTCACACGACAATACAGCTCTATGAGGTTGAGAGTATTTATGGACTGTAATTTAACAGTATTATATATATGAATATATAATGCTTGCTTTATCTGGCTGTGATTGCTAGCTAGAGATTTTCGAAAAGAAATATAATATATGTTGATATATATGAGCACATAATACATTTCTATAATTATAAAGAAGAAAAAAAGTTGTTTGTGGATTCAATATTATCTGTTGCATATTGGTATCCAGTTCCCAGGTTTGAATTCCCTAGTCAAGTCACTCAAAAAAAATTATATTATTTGGCAATTTTTGTACCTTGAACTTAATATGCCATTTACAATAATCTATTAATTTTGACTTTGCAAACAGCAATATTCTCTGTCTTAACATATTTATTACCTGAGCCTATGCAGTAAATAAATTATGCATGATTAACTAATGTGTTCTCCCATTGTTATGCTTCAGGCTCATACATGTATTTGAAAGATGTAAAATTCGTATTCTCTTTAATTCATTTTCTCCTATTCACCTGAAAATACATAACCTTTAGAACCTTTAATATACCTTTTTAAAGAGTTATGAAAGCTGAATTTTACCAATATTCTGTGAAGGAAAAATGACACTAATTTTTATACCATTTTAAACTGTTGTAACCAACAAGTTATTTTTTTTGGGTTCAACATTATCTCTTAGATATAGGTGTTCAATCTGACTCGTCATCAGTTTGCAACACCCATTATTTGCTCTAAATAAAATAATCATCCTTTTACTGACATTCTCAATTTGAAGAAATATTATCTATATTATATATTGCTTATTTCAGGTGGTTCATGAGAATTAGGTTGTATTGATCCTTTTCGATATTAAATGACTGATCAGTTAATAAAATTTTGTAACTTCATAAATATGACTTTAAAACTAAAATGTGAACTACTAAAATGTATTCATACTTCTCACAGTATTTATCTTACTAAAGTTTAATGTACCGGTTATTGCTTCCATTTCAACCTGTTTACGCGACAGCAGTTATATAAAGTGGAATAACTGTTATTAAATATTCCATAATTAAATACCAAACGTGCAACGTAGCTACTGTCACAATTTTCCTTAATAATTTTAAGAAGTTATTGCGCTGTAAAATCTCGATTACTGCTTGCATATCATGGAAATTTATCTAATAAGTGACCACTGAAAGTATATATTTTTTAAATTATATTTGAGTCGGGCGATTTCTTTTCCAAATGATTAAAAAAATGTACTCAATAAATAAATATTAAGGATACCGCAACTGGTAAGTAAATGAAAACCAGTGGTGTATTCTGAATCAATGCCTTGCAGTTGTTAAATGTTTTAAAAAAAAAACATAAAATAATTTAAAAATTATATACATTTGTATATACATATCCCAAACCACCCGTTTAAATACACCTCTGGTTTTCTGATTTTGCTCTTTATTCTAAACACAACATATTATGCCTTTAATTTTTTTTAAGGAAACTGCTGGTATTTTAAGAATTATCACAAATTAGATTAAATGGGGTATGAAGAAAGAAAAAAAAATTAGGTTTCTTGTAAAAATCAGCTAGTTTTAAATTAACTATCAAATTTAAATTCGCTTATATAAAAGGCTAAACAAAAAAGTGGAAAAAGAATACAGCCATTATTTGTTCTACACAAGGAATTTTTCATGTGATTTAACGATACGAAAAAAAGCGAAATAAAATCGCAAAAACGAGATACAAGGTTCTGTGCGAACGAATCGAGTGGCGTTTGCAGCTACCGGACTAAGTTGATCACGTGACGGTTGAGGATCGCCTCAGTGTCATGGCCTGTCTTTCTAGTTGGCCTTGTCATGTGACGTTATCACGGTAATGTCGATGAACGGGTTGGGCTGCGTTTTAAAATGTTTGTTCTTAATAGTCTACGCACTTGCTCAGCGCATCTGATTTGCATCTTGTGCTTTTCATGCACTGGTTGTAAATACTTGTGTATGCGTGGCGTTTTTCGAAAGTACTCTTTTCTGGCGGAAGGAGTGCAATGCGACCTTAGGTTCCATTGCAAAAATTGTTCGCTTGATGTGTACTATCACCTCTCTTATTTTGTTGAAAGAGTTTACAATCACCCTGTATATATCATTAAATGTATTTGTTCTAACAGAATAAATATTACTCTCAAATGAATTCGACCTACTTATCAAATGGCTGTTTCCCGAATTACTTATTCAAGAACCAAATTTCAATATTGGAATCCTTCATTAGTTAATTCCGATCAGTTTGTACGCATTTGAATTTTTCTGGGAAATGTCCTACAAGAAACGGGAGAATTTCCTTTCTTTAGATGAAACTGCAATATAGATTTAAGAGCTCGAAAATTAAAAGATCGCAAATCATTTTTCCATTACTTCATAAGTCGAAACTAAGAGATAAGTGGCATAAATGAAATGATTGCAGTCGACAGCTCTTCCAATCCTTGTGACTGAGCAAAATGCAACAAATGGAAAATATTTAAAACTGCCTTTCATTTAACGAAAGACTTGCGTTAAAAATTGTATTCGTGGAAATACGGCCGGAAAAATTAATTTAGTAACATTAAAGCTTGTTTGTCAAGAAGATGATTTGTTATGCTTCTACGTTTCTTAAATCCCAAAGGATATGAGAAACAGAGTAATTGTAGAAAGTGTAAGAAAATATGCATATTTAAGTATCTTCGTCTGTAGACAACATCTTTCCTTTAACATATAAGTTCTACTACAGCTAATTACGTACTAGCTCTTGTGATAAAAGCGTTAATATTCAGGCTTCGATTTAATTGGAAATGACACATTCAACGTCTAATGAGATAGTTTGCAGTTTCGTATGTCTTACTTTACATTTAGCACATCAAGGTAGTCTGAGAATATTTACTAAGTGATCTACTACTGTACCAGTTATAACTGAATCTGTTAGGGAATAAAAGCAAGGAAAATAACTTTCCAAAGATGTTCATTGCTTTTTTATCTTTTTTACAGGGAATATGTCCAACGCTTTTCTCTCAAGAGCTTAACACCAAGTTTAGCAGTACTGGAAACATAGTGAACGCTGACAGGATATTTTATGATGCTGGTCGAACTAATCAAGAGATATGTTGAGACTTAAGAATCTAATGTTTGCAAATTATAGATTGCCAAGTGTTTGGTCCTCAGTTCTGAGGAGAGAAATTGTCTCAATAATTTGTGTACTTCTTTCATTAATGTATGAAAGATGAAACAGTTCCGTTGTTAAATGTGTTTAGCAACAAAGCTTGAATGATATGCGTCGTAAGGTTGATATTTTAGTTACTATGCCTTTTATTTGCATAATTTTTTTGGTGGGGGGGGGATTCTTTAGTCTAATATTTCAAAAAGTGTTTATTTGCATACAAAATTTCTGTTCAATACTCATTATCGTGATGATCAGCAATCATTAAATATTCTCTCACGTCAAACTGATAATAATAGTAATAATAACATCACGACTAACAAAAGAATGTAAACTTCAAAGTTCGTTAGCAGCAGTAGCCCAAGAGCAGAATAGATAATGAAGCAAATAAAAAATGGAAACTTGTGGTCGCCAATACATTAATAGCTTATTTACGACCTCGCTGGCAGTACAACACAGACTTCAGACCACACATCGCCAAATGCAACCAACTCGGAGGAAGGGAAGATGAAGAGGAAGGAGGAGAGTTGGGGTGAAGGGGAGGGGGATGGAATGGGTAAAAGAAAGTATTCTCAGTGTTGGCGTTTAGCAGTCCACTTGGGTCTCACAGGTAGGCGGCTCATTTCTGCAATCAAGCTCCAAATTGATACCTTGTGTTTCATCAATTTGGCGGTGCGAGAAGTGCCGTTAAAGAGGCCTGTAATTACGAGGGTTAAATGGAGCTCCTCGGCAGAGGTTGCGGTCAACCTCTCAGCATCTGATCACACTCACTACAAATGCCTGCGAACTCCTTCGTCTCCTCCGGCATCGAGCTCCCTAATTACCATATGTCGTATAAGGAGGAGAAGCATGAACGAGTGAAGGATCCGTGATCGCACATTTTGGATTAATAAGTTTTCGTTTTTTTTATTTTCTCATTCATTTTTTTCTTCGTCTTAATTCTTCTCCCGCGATCCGCGATGTGTGCGGTTGTGGGAGTTCTCTCGGGCCTCTATTTACATGCCATTCATCATCTCGGGTTGAGGTAAGAAACCTGGCCGAAAAATAAAGCCATCACCTAACAATAGTGGCGCAGACAGACACACGACTCGCGTGATAAATGTTTTTTCTCGCATAAAAGACGATTCCTGTAACCAGCGGGCACGAAAAGCCGTTTACCTTTGTGTAATTGTTATGGATCTTTTTAAGGTCACCAATGAACTCAGGGGTCGATGTGCGTGTGCTGTGTTAGTTTGCGCGCGTGAGAAAAGCGAGAGATGTTGGGGGGGTGGGGGGTATGGCACAAGAGATTAGCTTCAAAATAACATCAAAAGTAAGTTATCTTTTTTTGTTCATCATTTAGGGGAAGGAAAAATTAAAATATTAATTGAATAATTTCGTTATTATACTCTCAGGTTTTGGGTTTGGGTTGTTTTACCTCTGAGCGGCACTTTTTTGCACACCATGGGCTAAATGGCCAGGTCACAAGGACCCCGAAGGCTCAGAGAAGGTTGGGGGAGGGGACCCACTGGAACAGCTGTTGGGAGACAGATGGTAGCCTCCCGTCAAGGCCATCCAGCGTGTTCTTTAACGTGCACAGGGTATGGCTCTCCCGCACACGGGGCCACGGCTTAACGTCTCAGCCAACGGACGGCCGCCTTTACAAGCCCATCGGTGTCCCCTACTGACCGTGGGCAGGGCGGGGAATTTTGCGGAGATAAATCTCAACGCTGACCCAGCTGGGACTCGAACCTGGGAACCACAGATTACGAGCCTGGCGCGCTACCGACTGAGCCACCCCCGCCCCCTCAGGTTTTGGTTTAGTAATTTCAGTCTCAGTGTGCATTAAACTTGATTGCAGTTCTACCTTGCTTTTCGTCGTACTGCAATTCGATAACACTGAAGGCCTTTCTTCTGAAAGAAAGAAAAGGTTAGTATGAAGCTAATAATGTACGATAATGATTGAAGTTTTTTCTATAATTTTTTTAAAACATTGTTATAGTTTCTGTGTCAATTTCGATGTCGTTGAAAACTGTTGCATTTGACAACGGAAATAAAAATTATTCGCGTTAAATAGTAGATTAGGTGATAAAACATCAGTCTGTTGAAATGGGGGCGGGGGTGGCTCAGTCGGAAGCGCGTCAGGCTCGTAATCTGTAGTTCCCAGGTTCGAGTCCCACCTGGGTCAGCGTTGAAATTTATCTCCGCAAAATTCCTGTCCACGGTCAGTAGGGGACACCGATTGGATTGGAAAGGCCGCCCTCCGTCGGATGGGACGTTAAGCCGTGGCCCCGTGTGCGGGAGAGCCATACCCTGTGCACGTTAAAGAACACGCTGGATGCCCTTGACGGGAGGCTACCATCTGTCTATCAACAGCTGTTCCAGTGGGTCCCCTCCCCCAACCTTCTCTGAGCCTTCGCGGTCCATGTGACTTGGCCATTTAGCCAATGGTGTACAAAAAAGTGCCGCTCAGAGGTAAAACAACCCAACCCTGTTGAAATGATTATTCCTGGAATATATAGATCGTCATTGCGTGGAGCTTAATGCGCCGAAAATTGACGCGGATATAAAGATTTGAAATGTTTAAAATCAGAGAGGATTCCCGTTCTGCCGTCGGGGGAAAGGAGACGCAGGCGGCCTTGGAAAGGTCGCCTTCCATCGTATAGAAAGTAAGGCCGTGTCCCCGTGTGCTAGGCAGCCACACCCTGGATGATCTTTAAGAGAGGCATCCATCTGTCTCCTAGCAGCTGTCCAGTGGAACCCGTTTCCCGACGTTCACTGGGCCTTTGAAGTCCTTGTAAACTACTCATTTAGCCCATTTTGTGCAAAAGAAATGCCGCTTAGAGGTAAACCCAACCCCGAATAGCTCTATAAATATTCTGTTATAAAAAATTAATGCGTTTAATGCGCTGTTTGCAAAGAAATCCTTTGCTAATTGTGCTATTGATCATCGCTGGTTAATTTTTTTTATCTTCGGCACGATCTTGAGTAATCTTTTTTTCCTTTTTTATATTATATTCAACGTATCAATATCCTGTCGATGAATGTTAAACGCCATTAGCAAAATCATATTTTTTTTTGCAGTGGCTGAGCGAGAGGCCAATTTTCTCACTGGTTAAATAAAATTAAAAAAAAATGCCCCCTCAAGCAGCTGCTTGCCACAGAGGTCTGACAGGAGCCTGTCAGTTTATATGCCACAGTAGAAGATCTGAGAGGATGGCAGGACCTCAGCAGAAAACAATACGAACATCCATGCCTTATCCGGGGCTCGAACCCAGGTCCCTTAGATTAGTAGCCGAGCACGCTAACCACTCGGCCAGTGAGAAAAACAGCCTATGAGCAAATCAGTGAGAAAGCCAGTCCATCAGTTAGTCAATGGGAAAGCAAGTCGGTGAATAAATCAGTGAGAAAGTCAGTCCATCAGTTAGTCAATGGGAAAGCAAGTCGGTGAATAAATCAGTGAGAAAGTCAGTCCATCAGTTAGTCAATGGGAAAGCAAGTCGGTGAATAAATCAGTGAGAAAGTCAGTCCATCAGTTAGTCAATGGGAAAGCAAGTCGGTGAATAAATCAGTGAGAAAGTCAGTCCATCAGTTAGTCAATGGGAAAGCAAGTCGGTGAATAAATCAGTGAGAAAGTCAGTCCATCAGTTAGTCAATGGGAAAGCAAGTCGGTGAAAAAATCAGTGAGAAAGTCAGTCCATCAGTTAGTCAATGGGAAAGCAAGTCGGTGAATAAATCAGTGAGAAAGTCAGTCCATCAGTTAGTCAATGGGAAAGCAAGTCGGTGAATAAATCAGTGAGAAAGTCAGTCCATCAGTTAGTCAATGGGAAAGCAAGTCGGTGAATAAATCAGTGAGAAAGTCAGTCCATCAGTTAGTCAATGGGAAAGCAAGTCGGTGAATAAATCAGTGAGAAAGTCAGTCCATCAGTTAGTCAATGGGAAAGCAAGTCGGTGAATAAATCAGTGAGAAAGTCAGTCCATCAGTTAGTCAATGGGAAAGCAAGTCGGTGAATAAATCAGTGAGAAAGTCAGTCCATCAGTTAGTCAATGGGAAAGCAAGTCGGTGAATAAATCAGTGAGAAAGTCAGTCCATGATTTAACCAGTGAGAAAGTCAAACCTTTTTTTAAAGGTATCGTTTTTACTTTTCCATCTTTCTGTCTATAGATATTAAACTTTCTCAAAAGATAAATAAAAAAATTCCTTTTCGGTTTGATACGTAAGTTATCGGGTAAAACACTGAGTGATCCAGAATGTTTGCGTTTTTAAAAAATTTCTCGTGTAAATATTCATATTGAGATATTTCATTAATAAAATATTAAAAGCGTTTATACTACACTGGTTTCCATAAATTAAGGAAAAATGAGAAAAATCGCGATAAGTCGCCAAAAAAATTGTGCGATCCTCACCAAACTTGTTCATGTTACCAGTAATGCCTAGTGAGCATATCGTATGCAAATTAGTCTAGGTTGCGTCAATTTGCGTAATCGAATAGCGGCATAGAAACGGGTGTTTTGGAGTGGATCGTTATTTTCTGTTGTAAATGTGAGTCAAGAAATTCGAAATAGCCATTTTGTAGAATGACCTCGAGACATCATTTGTCAAATGAACTGCAGTGGAGAGCCATTGGCCGGCTCGAAGCAGGCCAAAGTCAGTCAGACGTGGCACGATGGCTGAATGTGAGTCCTGTGGTCCATAGACTGTGGAATAAATTTCTTAGCACGGATTCCGCGTCTCGGAGGTTTAGCCGAGGAAATGCTACAGTTACGACCGCTATACAAGACCGATATCTGCGATTAACAGTATGAAGGAACAGGACGTCTACTTCCTCTCAGCTACGATCCTCTCTTGCAGCAGCCACTGGGAGGGTTGTATCAGTTCTACTCTGTGTAGAAGGCTTCATGAGGGAGATCTGTACGCTAAAAGGCCAGTAACCTCACGTCACGTTATAGGAGAGGACGGTTGAGTTGGGCACGTACGCATGTTAAGAGAAGAGCAATGGAGATCCGTACTCTTCACAGATGAGTCCAGATATTGCTTGTAGAGTGATTCTGGACATTGTTTGATATGGAGAGAACGAGGTACCCGCTATCATCCCAGTAACATCTGTCAAAGAGAAAGTTACGGTGGTAGCGTGTGTGTTTGGGGTGACATTTCCTTAGGTGGACGCACAGACATCTATGTGTTGACGAGTGGGTTACCTCAATGCTCAAAGGTATGGAGATGACATCCTGGACCCTTATGTACGTCCTTACGCTGGAGCAATAGGTGAAACATTCATCTTACAAGACGATAACGCTCGTCCACACAGAGCTCGACTAGTGGAACAATACTTTCAAGAGGAGACCATTATGTGCATGGAATGGCCAGCTCGATCTTCCCTCCCAAATCCCATTGAGCATGTGTGAGATGCTCTAGGGAGACTGAAACAAAGGGGGAGCTTATTACTGCTTTAAAGGAACAATGGGCGTTACTCCCTACTGAGCTGATTCACAACATCATAAAGAGCATGGAACATCGCTGTCGTGCTTGCATTGCTGTAAAGGGATGACCACACTCCTTATTAAAGAACTTTGCCCATTGCATTCTGACACCCATTTTTGGACAAACTTCCTACGTTATTTTTTGACCAAAAATATTTCTAGTGCAAAATATTTTGTGCCATTCTGAAACTTGCATTGCAATTCATGTTTCCATCAAATTTCATTAAAATAATTCATATACTACTGAATATTATTTTTGTTTATAATAATTTTTCTGAGTTTTCCTTAATTTATGGCAACCAGTGTATATATACTAATACAAGGCCGGATCTTAGGGTAACAAGGGTACCATGCCCCCCCCCCCTCTCCTTCCCAGAATGTTAGTAAGGGTAATAAAGGCAAAAATTATTAAACTTATTTATGTTTCATACAGTTTTTCAAGAATTTTTTTTTAAGCTTTCAAAACGACTTTTACTGCATTGGATGTCTCTTTTACATTTTTCAGCTCAATTGTGATTCTTGCCCTTCCCCCTTGATTTTTTTTTCCAGATGCGGTCCTGTACTAATATATAAATCATTTATTGAATAAAAAATATCATTTCTTATTATAATGCCGTGGTATTGAGAATTTAATTAAGATCGCTAAATGCGAATGTTTCAATGAGTATGAAAAGGACGTGTTGTTGGTTACATTAACCACTTATATCATTCCCTTTAAATTTCTTTTGAATTTTACTTCATTATCGTTCCTTTGCATTTTCTACTATGTAAATGTTTTTAGTATAATGTTACAGGCCGTTAGGAGTCATGAGATTTAACAGTGCTTGTCAGTATATAACATTTATTTCGCCTTATATTTCAATTTAGTTGCAATTGTTTTGAAGTTACATTGCAATAGAATATAATATATATTATGTGTGTATTTACTTTATGTTGGTTAGCGCGCTTGGCTACTGATCTACGGGACCTGGGTTCGAGCCCCGGGTAAGGCATGGATGTTCGTGTTGTTTTTCTGCTGAGGTCCTGCCATCCTCTCAGATCTTCTACTATTCCATATAAACTGACAGGCTCCTGTCAGACCTCTGTGGCAAGCAGCTGCTTGAGGGGGTATTTATTTATTTATTATTTATAGCTTGGAAACTTATTTCCTAAAACTTCATCGTCCAGGTGCCTACCAACTCATTTCAAACACTCCTCAAGTAATCCTCGAGTAGTCCTAATTTTTGCCATCACGCACAACAGTTAGAATTTTTTTCATTTTACTTGCATATGTTGTGCCGTACAGATGAGTTGGGTTGGGTTGTTTTACCTCTGAAACATTTTTTACCTCACAAACATTTAGCCCATGATGTGCAAAACCCATGGTTTTGCACACCATGGGCTAAATGGCCAGGTTACATGGACCCCGAAGGCTCAGAGAAGGTTGGAGGAGGGGACCCACTGGAACAGCTGTTGGGAGACAGATGGTAGCCTCCCGTCAAGGCCATCCAGCGTGGTCTTTAACATAGGGTATGGCTCTCCCGCACACGGGGCCACGGCTTAACGTCCCATCCGACGGACGGCGGCCTTTCCAAGCCCATCGGTGTCCCCTACTGACCGTGGGCAGGGAGGGGAAAAATTTCCGGAGATAAATCTCAACGCTGACCCAGCTGGGACTCGAACCTGGGAACTACAGATTACGAGCCTGGCGCGCTACCGACTGAGCCACCCCCGCCCCCCCGTACAGATGATATACTTTCTTAAGGATTGGCGTATATCTGTGACCACAAAAGTAGTCACAAAAAGGTGGGGGGGGGAATAATTTTTTAAAAATGCATTTATCGGAAAACGCACGACCAATGCTTAATGGCAACTAAATTTTTAAGATGTTTAGTACACAACCCAGGTGACCTCTCTCCCCCACTTTAGAGGCCCGGGGTTGACTCAGTCAGTATCGTGCCAAGCTCGTAATCTGCAATTGCCAGATTCGTGTCCCAACTCTGAAAGCTTTGAGATTTAACTCCATTGAACTCTCACCCTGCTCTCACTCGGAGAGGAGACACCGATGGGCTTGGAAAGACCACCGTCCGTCGGATGGAACGTTACGCCATGGCTCCGTGTGCTGGAAAGCCATGACCTGTGCATTTTAAAGAACACGCTGGATTGCATTGACGGGAGACTACCATTTGTCTCCCAACAGCTGTTCAGTGAGTCCCTTTCCTCCAGCTCTCTCTGAGGTCTTCGGATGTTTGTTACCTGATCATTTAGCCCATTTTTTGAAGAAAAGTGCAGCACAGAGATAAAACATTTCAAATCCTCCAAATTGTCAGTTCACTAGCAAACCGGTTTTTAAAAACGTACAACGTTCTGGACCATCCTGTATAAAGTACTTTGAAATATAGGGTAAAAGTTAAATTTGCGATTAAACTAAACCTTACAAAGCGCCACCTATCAGAATTAAGACGATAAAAAGTTGAAGTTTTAAAAAATAAATCTTTGAGAAGAAAGAAGATGTAGAATGACAAAAAAAATACGGAAATTTGTTTTAAATTCAAGATTTTGAAAACTGTTCATTAAAACTGTGTACTCCATTTGTGCTATTTAAGGTTTGTGGAAATAAGCATCATTAAGTAAATAATTCAGCGGAACCTAGAAGAAATTAGCCTTCTCGAAGAAATGCGCATCTCGCTGAATCCAACGAAGCTAGTTACTACAAAAAGAAGGTTTTGAAATCGGATGTTTGTCCAGCATCCACTCAGAATGGAATGCATTTATCATTCGGCATTCTTACAGAGTTGCAATGCTCATTCTTTCGAGGCATTACAGTTTCCAATTCCTGAAATGTTTCTTTCCAACCTGTTCCATTCGACTACGTAAGCCAATTAGAGTTAACAAGGAAAAATAACAAAGTAAAGCATTTTTTTAATCAGGCCACTTGAATGCATTCATAGTCGACAAATGCTCTGCTCACTTCGGAATTTCTTTTCTGAATTGAAACCCAATAGAAAAAGATATTTCTGTTTAATCTCTGAAGTAAGTTAAAATGTCAGAGTGTTATTACTCATCCCTCAAGCTTATCGACAACTTGGCAATATGCTGCATATCCTTCTTTGTCTCTCGTATAATGTATTTTTGCCTTGTATAGTGGCAGTGTTACCAATTCACACGTAAGAAAGAAGCTGCACCAAGATCTAGAAAAACGTTTTGGAATGAAAGAAAAAGATATTTTTTATTGTTTAAGAAGTAACATTTTCTTTAGATAGCAACGTTTGTTGTGCAATGAAGCCTACATTTGAGTTCAGGGCAGTTGTTGTGTTGTGTTGTTTTACCTCTGAGCGGCACTTTTTTTGCACACCATTGGCTAAATGGCCAGGTCACATAGACCCCGAAGGCTCAGAGAAGGTTGGGGGAGGGGACCCACTGGAACAGCTGTTGGGAGACAGATGGTAGCCCCCGTCAAGGCCATCCAGCGTGTTCTTTAACGTGCACAGGGTATGGCTCTCCCGCACACGGGGCCACGGCTTAACGTCCCATCCGACGGACGGCGGCCTTTCCAAGCCCATCGGAGAGTCCAGGGCAGATGAAATCTCTCTATTTCGTGTGGGACGGGGGTGGCTCAGTCGGTAGCGCGCCAGGCTCGTAATCTGTAGTTCCCAGGTTCGAGTCCCAGCTGGGTCAGCGTTGAGATTTATCTCCGCAAAATTCTCCGCCCTGCCCACAGTCAGTAGGGGACACCGATGGGCTGGAAAGGCCGCCCTCCGTCGGATGGGACGTTAAGCCGTGGCCCCGTGTGCTGGAGAAGCCATATCCTGTGCACATTACAGAACACGCTGGATGGCCTTGACGGGAGACTACCATCTGTCTCCCAACAGCTGTTCCAGTAGGTCCCCTCCCCCAACCTTCTCTGAGCCTTCGGAGTCCATGTGACCTGGCCATTTAGCCCATGGTGTGCAAAAAAGTGCCGCTCAGAGGTAAAACAACCCAACCCAAACCTCCTTTCTGAAGATATAGCGGAATAAGCGTTTTCATATTTCCTCTTTTTAGGGAGAAGAAAATATGGGGAGGTCAATTTTAACGTCCCCTGATAGTCTCCCCGTCGGAAGCTTTGACACATAGCTTGTTACTTTCAGCACTCACATTGTGGAGACAGAACGCACAAAAGTTCTCCATCTTAAAGGAAGAAGAAAGCACGAGGATCAACTTTTTTTATAGCCTAGGACAGTTCCCGCGTCACAATTAGAGTAGTTAGCAGCATCTTAGTCGTGTTATACGATGCAGGTTCTGAGAGAATCTCTTTTTCGGTATCCTTAAGAATGTGGTATTCGGTTGTTTTACCTCTAGGCAGTCCATTTTTTACTCAATGGGCTAAATAGCCAGGTCTCAAGGACCCTAGAATTCACAGAAGGTTGGGGGAAAGAGATCCACTGGATAGCTCTTAGGAAACAGATGGTAGCTTCCCCGTAAGTGCCATCCAGCATGTTCTTCAACGTGCACAGGTATAGCTGTCTTGCACACAGAGTTACGGCTTTGCATCCCATCCGACGGACGGCGGCCTTTCAAAGCCCATTGGTGTCTCCTTTCTCACCGAGGCAAAACTGAGTGTTTACCGATATAAATTTCGACGTTGGTGGAGGTGGAATTCGATCTTGGGAACTGTAGAATATGAGCCTGATGCTCTACCTGCTAAGTCAACAGTCGCCTTTAGGGATTTTGGGTTGTTTTACCTCTGAGCGGCACTTTTTTGCACACCATGGGCTAAATGGCCAGGTCACAAGGACCCCAAAGGTTCAGAGAAGGTTGGGGGAGGGAACCCACTGGAGCAGCTGTTGGGAAACAGATGATAGCCATGATAGTCAAGGCCATGCAGTGTGTTCTTTAACGTGCGCAGGGTATGGCTCTCCCCGCATAAAGGCCCACAGCTTTAACGTTCCATCCGACGGACGGCGGCCTTTCCATGCCCATCGCTGTCCCCTACTGACCATGGGCAGGGCGGGGAGTTTTGCGGAGATAAATATCAACGCTCACCCAGCTGGGACTCGAACCTACGAACTACAGATTACGAGTCTGACGCTTTACCAGCTGAGCCACCCTCCCCAGGAATTTTGGTGTTACATGGGAACTCTATTTTTATTACCGATCTTCCTATTGCTTTTCGCTCGTCATTAGTCGGTTTGTTGGTTTGTAAGTTTGTCCAGTTGTGGATTAATCGGAACAGTTGTTCCACCACATCTTTCGAACTCGATGGAAAAACTTAATGATTTATGTGTGAAATGAATGCTGACATTTAATTTGGCACAGGGAGTATCATAAGGAAAATAAATATTCTCTCAAGCAATAGGGGTGGGGGTGGCTCAGTCGGTAGCGCGCCAGGCTCGTAATCTGTAGTTCCCAGGTTCGAGTCCCAGCTGGGTCAGCGTTGAGATTTATCTCCGCAAAATTCCCCGCCCTGCCCACGGTCAGTAGGGGACACCGATGGGCTTGGAAAGGCCGCCGTCCGTCGGATGGGACGTTCAGCCGTGGCCCCGTGTGCGGGAGAGCCATACCCTGTGCACGTTAAAGAACACGCTGGATGGCCTTGACGGGAGGTTACCATCTGTCTCCCAACAGCTGTTCCAGTGGGTCCCCTCACCCAACCTTCTCTGAGCCTTCGGGGTCCTTGTGACCTGGCCATTTAGCCCATGGTGTGCAAAAAAGTGTCGCTCAGAGGTAAAACAACCCAACTCTCAAGCAATAGGCCAGAAAACATTGCCCCCATGCTCTCCTCTCCTAAAATAAGGGGCATTAAACACTCTAAACTTCCCCCTCCCCCCATGTCCTGAGTTGGCAATATGTGTACGCAATTAAATTTTCACATATGCCCGTTTATTTCAAAAAGGAACATACACTTTTATAATTCTAATGAAAATGCTTATTTTTAATATAAATTATGATTAAATATCCAAGAAACTGAGAGTAAACATAATTAGATAAAAATGAAACACATTTCAATGGAAGTAAACATAGACTCCACATACAAATACCACTAATTAAGCTGTGATGGATACATCGGTACTTTCATCAAGTGCCAAAGAAAACTATTCAGATTTCTAAAAACATTTTCTACATTGTCAGCAAGCTCATCGATAAACCTGATTACGTACGATTCAGTGGGATAAACTTATGTTATAATTAAATCGTTTGAAGGCACTCCTTTACAAATTCGCCTTCAGAATAATTTTTCAAATATTGCAATCTTCTCACGAATAAAAAAAAACTTGATCGCATAATAGCATTGGAGTCTTGAGACCTTTGGGTAAATAAATGTTTTTGCGTGTTTAATGTACCATAGGTGTTTGAAAATTTTGTTTTCTAAGATTGTTTTGGAAACTTTTAAAATTAAAATATTGACTTTAATAGGGACCTGAACAGTACATAAAAAACTCGATGTGCAAAGTCTGTCAGTCGTAAATTATAATTAAGCAAACAACACTTTCTAAAACAGTGTAAGATAAATTGAGAAAGAAAGAAAAAGGGGTATTCCACAATGTACTTTAGGAACAAGAAGAGATAAATTTAATAATTTGAACAGGCTTAGTAAACTGATATTATAATTTATGGCAAATGTGCATTATTGTGGTCTATATCATTCAGTCAATGATATGGGTTCATAGTGCAACAAAGAATTGTTTTGTTTAAATAAAGACTGGAGTCGAGCCATTTTATTAAGAGTAGTTCAGTATTGAGTCCCTGCATTTTCTCTCGAATCACAGAAGTCTTAAGAAACACTCCTCCGTTCTCGTATTGCGATGGAACCGAAGGATCTCAACAGATAGGCGACCGAAGTAACATCACAGACGAATTATGTGGGGGCGGGGGTGGCTCAGTCGGTAGCGCGCCAGTCTCGTAATCTGTAGTTCCCAGGTTCGAGTCCCAGCTGGGTCAGCGTTCAGATTTATCTCCGCAAAATTCCCCGCCCTGCCCACGGTCAGTAGGGAACACCAATGGGTTTGGAAAGGCCGCCGTCCGTCGGATGGGACGTTAAGCCGTGGCCCCGTGTGCGGGAGAGCCATACCCTGTGCACGTTAAAGAACACGCTGGATGGCCTTGACGGGAGGCTACCATCTGTCTCCCAACAGCTGTTGCAGTGGGTTCCCTCCACCAACCTTTTCTGAGCCTTCGGGGTCCATGTGACCTGGCCATTTAGCCCATGGTGTGCAAAAAAGTGCCGCTCAGAGGTGAAACAACCCAACGAATTTTGTTGATGTTGTTAGTTAGTGTTATGTGATTCTGAGTGAAAAGGTTGTTTTTATTTTGTTCAAAAGAAAGCCTAATTCCACTGGTGAAAAGAAGCCAACAGAAAAAAGTTTGTTTTAGATTCTCTTTAAGGAGATATCATCGTCTGATGCTTCGCATAAATAAGGTGTAAAAAGAATTGTTAAGGTAACCATGGTATTGCAAAAGACAAAAACTTGTGTTTAGATAAGATTGTTTTATTTGCATGCTTTTATATCTTTGTAATAAATTACTTCACTTATATTTATGTTTGGTAAGCATACTTTTGAACTCACGTTCAGTTTTTATCTATTATATTTATAACAATAGAACAACATATATAATGTAAAATACAGTGTCATATATATACACACACACACAAAAAAAAAATAGCATACTCTTAATATGTACAGTCGCTCAAAAAAGTATCCGAACACTATGGTTGATCACAGAATTCAGAAAAAATATCTGGCAACGATTTTTTTAGAAATTAGTGATCTGGTAACCTTCGTGTCACGTGACACGAAGGTTGCCAGATCACTAATTTCTAAAAAAAATCGTTGCCAGATATTTTTTCTGAATTCTGTGATCAACCATAGTGTTCGGATACTTTTCTGAGCGCCTGTAGGTGGTCATATTATTTTGATACTAGATCGTGTGGGCTCACTCACGGAAATATTGAGCGTGTGCAGTTACCGTTCACAGCAAACTGGAGCGTGTACAGTCAGTTACCGTTCACAGCAAACTGGAGCGTGTACAGTTGCTGTACACGCTCCAGATATATTTCCTGAATTCAGTAATCACGTGACACGAAGGTTGCCAGATCACTAATTTCTAAAAAAATCGTTGCCAGATATTTTTTTCTGAATTCTGTGATCAACTATAGTGTTCGGATACTTTTTTGAGCGATTGTACAACCAAGAAGCTAAATGCAAGCTCATCCAGGTTATGATATTAATTTATTACACATTTTACAAAAGTAAATTAAAAATGATAACAATTAATAAATAAGCAACAAAAAATAAATGAATAAATAAAACTCTTGCAATTAGGTTAATTAAGCTGAATCTTCAGTAGCAAGGAAATTTAATGTTTTTATTTTTGTAAATCGTAAATAGGATCAACTTTATCAGGTAATTAATTCAGTTTTAAGTTTTTAATTCAAAATATTTTTTCAAACATTAAGAAAAACTGATAAGCAGCCATTTTTTTTATCTTCAAGATATTGTGAGAACTGCGAAACTTATATAAGTAAAAATAAATACCCCCTCAAGCAGCTGCTTGCCACAGAGGTCTGACAGGAGCCTGTCAGTTTATATGCCACAGTAGAAGATCTGAGAGGATGGCAGGACCTCCGCAGAAGAACAACACAAACAACCATGCCTTACCCGGGGCTCGAACCCAGGTCCCGTAGATCAGTAACCAAGCGTGCTAACCACTCGGCCACGGGACGGCTGAAACTTATATATAATACATAAAATAAATCTACACATTCATGCATTAGAATCCTAGTGACATACATATTAGTGCCAGAAACTAGAACTAGTAAGGAGAGTGACTATCTGTCTTTTTTTCTCTTTGGTTGGAGAAATATATCGATTTTTCACGAAAGCCATAAAGAGTATCGCTTTCAACATTTGACGTCGAACTCCAGGAAATTCTTAATGAACTGATTAAAACTGGTTTCAAAATGTTATTATTGTTATTATTCTCATAATAAATATAAGTTTTCCAATTAGTATTGAATGTACTAAAATCTATTTCTACCACATCCCGTACATACGGGATGTGTTAGAAAAGAAACTGCTTGTAAAACTTAGGTAATATCCACTCACCAATCAAACGGCTTCAACAGCTTTTAAGTCGGTTATTTCTGGTTCTAACAACACCTCGTATGCTCGAATCGGACGAATAGTTTCTGTGTTACGCCCTTTTGTGTTAGAAGTGTGTTATCGCATTTGACGGACAATGTGTGATCGAACGCAATGTGTTTACCAATGAATGTGTTCACCGCGAAGTGCTTCTTTTAATTCAGCATTATTAGTGAAACATTTTTTGGCCCAAAACCAAATCACAACGATGGATCACCCGATTTCATGAAAGGGACCTATTTTGCACTAGGTTTGCACTGTTTTGCGCTTAGAGAGTCACGTGACAGAGCAACTGAAAAGCATCCCTAAAGAGGACCGCCATAAATGCAAGGCGAGAATGGAATGAAGGCTTTACGGCCAACAGAGAGTGCTTTGATGAGGACAACCATTTTTCATCTGATTTTCCAATAATAAACGTTTTATTGACATAGTTTCGTTTCTTTTTTTGTCACAACTGATATGTGTCAAAAAGTCGATGGTTGCTTACTTTACCCTAAGCCATGCTCATCTAATAAATAAAGGATGGTCTGCCTCCTTGTGGGGCGGGGGTGGCTCAGTCGGTAGCGCGCCAGGCTCGTAATCTGTAGTTCCCAGGTTCGAGTCCCAGCTGGGTCAGCGTTGAGATTTATCTCCGCAAAATTCCCCGTCTTGCCCACGGTCAGTAGGGGACACCGATGGGCTTGGAAAGGCCGCCGTCCGTCTGATGGGACGTTAAGCCGTGTCCCCGTGTGCGGGAGAGCCATACCCTGTGCACGTTAAAGAACACGCTGGATGGCCTTGACGGGAGGCTACCATCTGTCTCCCAACAGCTGTTCCAGTGGGTCCCCTCCCCCAACCTTCTCTGAGCCTTCGGGGTCCATGTGACCTGGCCATTTAGCCCATGGTGTGCAAAAAAGTGCCGCTCAGAGGTAAAACAACCCAACCCAACTGCCTCCTTGTTGAAATTGTGCACCCTTGTATAAACTGTGACTTAAATTATGGTTTAAAATTTCTTTCAGTTTAGCATAATAATGCATTTTAAAAAAAAAAACGGTTTTAGTTATGTGGACTTTTTGTCTCCTACTTCTGCCTGAGTTAAGATACACAAAAAAACTTTCCAATCAGTTATTGCGCATGTTTGGCTTCTGCTGACGCAAATGGCGATGAAACTCGAAGCATCGGTTAATTAGGAAGTGATTTTTTTTGTATAGAAAAAGAAGGTGCAATTATTATTTTCCGCAAAAACTACTCCATTTCTTAATTTTTCACCCTGTTAATTTAAAAATGGTGATGGATGCCATTGTGCTTTACGGTGTCTTCTTATGATATTGAAGTTTTTTTGGGGGGTTCGCAAATTTCGTTTACTAAAAATTAAAAAGAAATAGTTACTCTAAAAAAGCCGTTTTTTATTCCGTAGTGATTACACCATAACGTTAGGCCTAAACAAATTAGCAGCTTGTTATGACACAAAATGCTAATGTCTTTACATCACATGGAATTTGCTCATCAAGTCACTCTATAATTTTCAGTCATCTGAAATTTTAAGTTCCGGATAATATTTTTGTATTTTTTATAATTTTTTTTTCGTTTTAATTAAATATAGAGGTTGCCCTGAATAATGATAAGTTGTCCAGCACTCTCCTGTGCATAACTGCAATATAAAATAAAAAATACATACCCCCTCAAGCAGCTGCTTGCCACAGAGATCTGACAGGAGCCTGTCAGTTTATATGCCACAGTAGAAGATCTGAGAGGATGGCAGGACCTCAGCAGAAAACAACACGAACATCCATGCCTTACCCGGGGCTCGAACCCAGGTCCCGTAGATCAGTAACCAAGCGCGCTAACCACTCGGCCAAAATAAAAAATAAATACCCCGTCAAGCAGCTGCTTGCCACAAAGGTCTGACAGGAGCCTGTCAGTTTATATGCCATAGTAGAAGGTCTGTGAGGATGGCAGGACCTCAGCAGAAAAACAACACACACATCCATCCATGCCTTACCCGGGGCTCGAACCTAGGTAGCATGGGATTATCTATCAGAATATTGGATACATTACTCACAGATGTCTATGGCATATATTCTTCGATACTCCTGTCAGAAGTATATAGTCTCCTTTAGGGGTTGGCCGCCGTCCGTCGAATGGGACGTTAAGCCGTGGCACCGTGTGCGGGAGAGCCATTCCCTGTGCACGTTAAAGAACACACTGGATGGCCTTGACGGGAGGCTACCATCTGTCTCCCAACAGCTGTTCCAGTGGGTCCCCTCCCCCAAACTACTCTGAGTCTTCGGGGTTTTGTGACCTGGCCATTTAGCCCACGGTGTGCAAAAAGGTGCCGCTCAGAGGTAAAACAACCAAACAACAACCAACCTTGAGGGGTATATAGACTCTTATTCAAATGACAGTCATTTTTAGCATAGAGTAACTTGAAATATACAGGCTAGTAAACGTTACATACACTCACATGATGCACAATGATGCGAGTGTGTAAGGTTCTTGGTCCCTAACCCCTGTTTTTTCCATTTGTCTTATTACACTGTCCTCCGAAAAATATCAGAGAATTTCCACGTAGTCAATAGGAATTAATTAATTACTTACACAGGCAAAGTAAAATTGCAACAAGGCTTCAAGGACTATAGTTGGAATCATATACAAAATTATTATGACGTAAATGAAGCTTTTGACCATTTTTTTGAGGACTTTAAAAAATTAGTTAAAAAAGCTACAGTAAAGAGAAATGTGAATAAAAAATTAAAAAATTTAAAACCGTGGATAACCACAGAACTTATTAAGTCAATACGGTACCGAAATCATTTACATAAATTATGGAAAAAAAATAAAATTGATGCTAACCATTATAAAAGTTACAGAAACTCCTTAAATAGCATAATATCAAAGGCTAAAAATTCATATTTTGAAGAAAAACTAGCATATGCTGGAAATAATACAAAGAAGAAATGGGATATTATAAACGAAGTAATTAATACAAATAGTAAGAAAAAAAATCAAAATCGTCTATTTGAAATGAGCTTAAATAATAAAATGGTATATTTTACAGATAGTTCCACTGAAATAGTTAATGCTTTTAATGATTATTTTATAAATATAGCTACTGAATATGAAACTTGTAATTCGGAATCAGATTTGGTAGTGCCTGAAGATCTTAAGTTAAAAGACAGAATAATCATTTCCCAGGGCAATTCAATGGGTCTGATAGCAGTTTCGTTGGAAGAATTAGACAGCATAGTAAAAAATTTGAAAAGGACTTATTCAATTGGCTGGGATGACATAAACGTGGATAATTTTAAAGCAATATATCCATCAATATTGTGCTACTTGTTTAATATGTCTTTATCTTCTGGTATTTTCCCAAATGCCTTAAAATGTTCAATAATAGTTCCTATTTACAAAAAAGGAAGCAAAATTCTTATAAAAAATTATCGACCTATTGCTTTACTTTCGATAATGTCAAAAATATTGGAAAAGTTATTTTCTGTCAGGTTGAACAATTTTTTATTAAAGTTTAATATAATAGCAAAAAACCAATATGGATTTCAGCAGAAAAAAAGCACAGAAGATGCTATTTTACATTTAATAAATTCACTAACGTGGTCTCTGGATAAAGATTTTAAAACACTCGCAATTTTTTTGGACTTATCAAAGGCTTTTGATTTGGTAAATCATGAAATATTGCTGGCTAAACTTTATAAAATTGGAATCAGAGGTACAGTTTTACATGGCTAAAATCCTACTTGGAAAATCGTTCACAAATCGTTAGGATAAATGATATATATATAGTTCTATGAAAAATATTAATACAGGTGTACCACAAGGTTCTGTACTGGGACCTCTGCTATTTATATTATATGTAAACGATATATTTGACAAAAATTTTGAGGCAGAAATTATTTCTTATGCTGATGATATTGTTTTGTTATACAAAAGTAACACCAACGAGCAATTATACCAAATGGCAAACAGAGATATTAATCGTTTCTATCAATGGCTAATGTTGAATAAATTAAGTTTAAATAAAGCTAAAACATGCTATATAAAATTCCAGTTGAAGGCATCAACTGATGGTAGCAGTGACTCTGGAGTGGTTTCTCATCACAAGGACTGTTACAACATCCTAAATTGCAGTTGCGAACGTCTTATGAAGGTTGGACCAAATTAAATACCTAGGAGTGATTATTGATAAAAGTCTTTCATGGAAGTATCACACTGATTATACTGTGGACAAAATAAAACCATTCATAGCAAAATTTTATACACTAAGATTCTTACTCGATAAAACAAGTTTAAAAATGTTGTATTCTGCTTGTGTATATAGTCAGCTACAATATGCAATAAAAGCCTGGGGAGGAGCTGCAAAAACAAATTTAAACAGGCTGTTGATTCTGCAAAAATTTATAGTTTGAATTATTGACCATAAAGGTCGCTTCTCTGAATCTCGTCCTATATTTAAGAAGTTGGGGTTACTGGTTCTGTCTCAAATTTACATTTTAAAAATTATTGAATATGTCCATTTCAATTTACATCTATTTCAGGTTCGACAGACATATATACCACTTAGAGATTCATCATTTAAATTGCAAATACCACGCATATCAAAGCAAGCTACTAACCGTAATGTAAACTATATTGGGCCTAAATTATACAACAGTATTCCAGATACAATGAAGAAAATTACTTCTAAATATTTATTTAATAAATCTCTTTCTGAATGGATACTAAACAATGAATGATAGCTGTATGTAAAACCAATTTTTTGACTTCTACATCATTGATTGTTTCAATTATCAATTGTTGCCTTGTTAATTTTTTGTATTTATATTTTTGTCATAATTATACACCAGCGCTCAAGTATTCAGTTGCTTTAGCTGGGTATATTTCATAAATTTTTGTATTGATACATATCTATGTTGAATAAAAAATGAATTGAATTGAATTTAAATTCGAAACTATATAACTTCTAAAATACCAATTTAATGGAAAAGGCGACTGAAAATAAAGATCATAATCAAATCTATTAAACTCTCTATTTTCAACATTGTTCGTACAATCGCTCAAAAAAGTATCCGAACGCTATGATTGACTACAGAATTCAGAAAAAATATCTGGCAACGATTATTTTCAGAAATTAGTGATCTGGCAACCTTCGTGTCACGTGACACGAAGGTTGCCAGATCACTAATTTCTTATTTCATTAATAATTACAGATCACTTATTTCTAAAAAAATCGTTGCCAGATATTTTTTCTGAATCCTGTAATCAACCATAGTGTTCGGATACTTCTTTGAGCGATTGTAGGTGGTCATATTATTTTGATACTAGATCGTGTGGGCTCACTCACGGAAATATTGAGCGTGTGCAGTTACCGTTCACAGCAAACTGGAACGTGTGCAGTAACTGCACACGCTCCAGTTTGCTGTGAACGGTAACTGGAGCGTGTACAGTTGCTGTACACGCTCCAGATATTTTTCCTGATTTCTGCAATCACGTGACACGAAGGTTACCACATCACTATTTTGTAAAAAAAATCGTTGACAGATATTTTTTCTGAATTCTGTAATCACACATAGTGTTCGGATACTTTTTTGAGGGATTGTACAGTATTTAAAGAGTTATGGTAGTTAAAATATTTCAGAGCAGTAATGTGTCATACGTTTGCCTCAGAACTTAATAATATACTTAATAAAACTTAATAATTACTTAATAAGTTTATTTCAAATCATTTAATAGCATAAATATATATTTTGAACTTTGTGTAATGACTGTTTAATGATTAGACAATTTTAAAGGATTTTTATAAAAAAAGAAAATTTATTCCTAAATATTCCAAGTTCCATTACATTTTAAATGGTGAACAAATATTGTTGAAAAAACGATTTAGATAGAATTTCATTATGATCTTTATCTTCAGGAACATATTTCTATTAAATGCATATTTTAGAAGTTTTAGAGCTTCGAAGTTATATTCCCATTGATGTAATATGAAAATTCTGTAATATTTTGATAGGACATTGTAATATAAACGAAGCAATCTCACTAACAAATTCATGGGGTTGGGTTGGGTTGTTTTACCTCTGAGCGGCACTTTTTTGCACACCATGGGCTAAATAGCCAGGTCACATGGACCCCGAAGGCTCAGAGAAGGTTGGGGGAGGGGACCCACTGGAACAGCTGTTGGGAGACAGATGGTAGCCTCCCGTCAAGGCCATCCAGCGTGTTCTTTAACGTGCACAGGGTATGACTCTACCACACACGGGGCCACGGCTTAACGTCCCATCCGACGGACGGCGGTCTTTCCAAGCCCATCGGTGTCCTCTACTGACCGTGGGCAGGGCGGGGAGTTTTGCGGAGATAAATCTCAACGCTGACCCAGCTGGGACTCGAACCTGGGAACTACAGATTACGAGCCTGGCGCGCTACCGACTGAGCCACCCCCGCCCCCTCGACCATGGGACTATCGGATAACCGGGAGTTTATTGTATTTGCAATTTTATTATCATCCCCATCTTAATATAAATAAAGGAGATGGAGTGGCAGCCATAATGCATCAGATAATCGTGGTAGACACTTCACAATTTAACAACAGAGTGTTTTTGGTTGTCGTCCAAGGTGCAGTGACCAGTTTCAAGTCTAAATTCCAAAGGGGGGGGGGGGTTGCTAGATGCAAAAATATTTACCATTTTATTCCTAGGAGAAGCGGTAATCGTTGCCAAATTCATTTTTGTAATTTTCTGAAGTTTTACTCGTTATTTCATCTTTCGTAGTTGGCAACATTGCATTTAATTCCTTTTCCTTATTGGGCGGGGGTGGCTCAGTCGGTAGCGCGCCAGGCTCGTAATCTGTAGTTCCCAGGTTCGAGTCCCAGCTGGGTCAGCGTTGAGATTTATCTCCGCAAAATTCCCCGCCCTGCCCACGGTCAGTAGGGGACACCGATGGGCTTGGAAAGGCCGCCGTCCGTCGGATGAGACGTTAAGCCGTGGCCCCGTGTGCGGGAGAGCCACATCTTGTGCACGTTAAAGAACACGCTGGATGGCCTTGACGGGAGGCTACCATCTGTCTCCCAACAGCTGTTCCAGTGGGTCCCCTCCCCCAACCTTCTCTGAGCCTTCGGGGTCCATGTGACCTGGCCATTTAGCCCATGGTGTGCAAAAAAGTGCCGCTCAGAGGTAAAACAACCCAACCCAACCCTTTTCCTTATTACAACATTAAAAAAATTTAGGTGTTGAGTAATATGCAGATTGCATCTTAAAAGTAATACGTGCTCAACACCTGGTAGAGTTCGGTTATTTTTGAATATTACACACAAAAGAGGATTGCGATTAAATTAAGGCATTTGCTGTTTTAATATGTTGGTCTCGTGGCCGAGTGGTTAGCGCGCTTGGCTACTGCTCTACGGGACCTGGGTTCGAGCCCCGGGTAAGGCATGGATGTTCGTATTGTTTTCTGCTGAGGTCCTGCCATCCTCTCAGACCTTCTATTCTGGCATATAAACTGATAGGCTCCTGTCAGACCTCTGTGGCAAGCAGCTGCTTGAGGGGGTATTTATTTTTTTTTTATTTTCATATAAGATTTAGGATTTTTGCAGGTATATCCCTTAAATTTTTCTGATGTTAAAGAGTTTGGAAAGACTGCCATCCGTCTTATAGGACGTTAAGCCGTGACTACATCTGCTGAAAAACCTTACGTTACGTTAAAAATCATGCTGAATGACTTTCTCCAAGGTCTTCCATTTCTTTTTAAATATATTTGATTCCTTAAATTCTGGGAGAGACAAATACTACTTTCTGAGAATCATATCAATCTTAAAATCTCCTTCCAACTGTGTTGATGAGATTAGATTTTTTTGAATATATAGCAATCGTATCAATGTTTAAAAACATCATAAATGAGAGACTGAATACTCAGTCTGAACTATGGTCGCTTCCCATTACTGCTTCCCCCTTATTAATATTAATATTTTCTCCTTTACTTCACTTATTAATATTTACAATTCATACTAGTAGAGTGTAGCTTTAGGACATTTTGACTACACTTACCAATGAATAGAAACTGAATAGAAACTCTCTGAAAAAAAATATATATATTATTGTTTGCGTAATCTCTTTGGAATGAAAACAACGATTGCTTAAGACTGAAGTTTCTGACTTTCTGGGATGATGAATGCCATATTAAACTGAGTTCAATTGTTTTGTGTTTCCATTTAAGTGAAATAATTGTATGGTATTGAATGATTGGTTGTTAGGGTTAGGTAGAATTATTTAAATGTGTAGAAAACATTTTCTTTCCTCTTGTGGGTTTTAATTGTATGGTGATGATGTTTTAAATTCCCGAATCCCTAAGGTCTGCGCATGCAAATAGTGAGAATAATTGCACAGTTATCGTTTCTTTATGTGAAGAACATGAGAGATAGTAAATGCATGGAGAGAGACAGGCCGAGATGGGGGGGAAAATAGGGGGAGGGGGCGAGTGATTTGACTGAGTCTGAATGGCGTTCCAGTAAAAAAATTATCTGTTTCAGTGGTCTTTCATTTTTTTTAAATGCTTGTCATATACACTGCGCTACCAGAATATTAATTTCCATGCTTTGAATCTAATGACAGGGGTTGCGAATTGTTCAGAGAAGCATCAGAAGCTCTGTAACTTCTAAGACACGTAATAAATGGGGTTGGGTTGGGTTGTTTTACCTCTGACCGGCACTTTTTTGCACACAATGGGCTAAATGGCCAGGTCACATGGACCCCGAAAGCTCAGAGAAGGTTGGGGGAGGGGACCCACTGGAACAGCTATTGGGAGACAGATGGTAGCCTCCCGTCAAGACCATCCAGCGTGTTCTTTAATGTGCACAGGGTATGGCCTTCCCGCACACGGGGCCACGGCTTAACGTCCCATCCAATGGACGGGGGCCTTTCCAAGCCCATCGGTGTCCCCTACTGACCGTGGGTAGGACGGGGAATTTTGCGGAGATAAATCTCAACGCTGACCCAGCTGGGTTGGGTTGATTTACCTCTGAGCGGCACTTTTTTGCACACCATGGGTTAAATGGCCAGGTCACGTGGACCCCGAAGGCTCAGAGAAGGTTTGGGGAGGGGACCCACTGGAATAGATGTTGAGAAATAGATGGTAGCCTCTCGTCAAGGCCATTCAGCGTGTTCTTTAACGCGCAGAGTGTATGGCTCTCCCGCACACGGAGCCACGGTTTAACGTCCCATCAGATGGACGGCGGCCTTTCCAAGCCCATCGGTGTCCCCTACTGACCGTGGGCAGGACGGGAATTTTTGCGGAGATAAATCTCAACGCTGACCCAGCTGAGACTCGAACCTCGGAACTACAGATTACGAGCCTGGCGCGCTACCGACTGAGCCACCCCCGCCCCATAATGGGGAAATGTGATTCAAGATAAACTAAAGACTAAAAGTAATTCTATTTAAATCGCGTTTTTCAACAATATTTATTCAGTGTTTAAAAAGTTGAGGAAGCTGGAATATTTCACACAGTAATGCGCCATAAGAATTTACCTCAGAAATTAATTAAAACTTAAATAATGAACATTGTTTCAAACCGTATAAAAATAAATATTCAAATTCGATGCTGTGCAGGTGAATAGCTACAACCAGATTGCATGGTTAGAGAGAAACAGGCTGTCGTATCATACTATGGAGATTGTTCTCATGAATAGCACAGGGTTCACTCATCCTCGCTGAACAGACTCTCACCGCCAGATCCTACCAACTAGGCATTGTTTAGGACCGAATGATGCCATGCATGGTGATCGTGTATCCAGATGGCATTGGACTCTTTCAGCAAGACAACACCCAATATAACGTTGTGCAGGAATGGTTCGAGGATCATGTCCAAGCATGGCGTGTGCTCCCCTGGCTCCAAATTCCCCCGATCCATGGGGCGGGGGTGGCTCAGTCGGTAGCGCGCCAGGCTCGTAATCTGTAGTTCCCAGGTTCGAGTCCCAGCTGGGTCAGCATTGAGATTTATCTCTGCAAAATTCCTAGCCCTGCCCGTGGTCAGTAGGGGACACCGATGGGCTTGGAAAAGCCGCCGTCCGTCGGATGGGACGTTAAGCCGTGGCCCCGTGGTGCTGGAGAGTCGTACCCTGTGCACGTTAAAGAACACGCTGGATGGCTTTGACGGGAGGCTACCATCTGTCTCCCAACAGCTGTTCCAGTGGGTCCCCTCCCCCAACCTTCTCTGAGCCTTCAGGGTCCATGTGACCTGGCCATTTAGCCCATGGTGTGCAAAAAAGTGCCGCTCAGAGGTAAAACAACCCAACCCCCGATCCATCAAATACTTCTGGGATGCAGTGGAATGCTGCATTCATCGGCCCACGCCAGTGCCTCGCTCCGGGACGTCATTCTGTCTAGCTGGTACAGAATACCTGAGGACACCTTTTGCAGTCTAGTGGAGTCGATGCCACGCCGGGTGCAAGCCTTTTCGCTGATAAAAGTGACTCAGCACGCTATGAGGCAGTTGTTCATAATGTCATCCCATGTGAAAGGCTAAGGATATCTATCTGTGACCAATCAGCTGACTTCCACTGCTGCCGTGATGTTTCAGGTTACCTTGGCAACATGTTTCATGTGATAATGGGATGAACGTGATGTTAAAACATTTACAACTATAGTCACGTGATATCTATATAGAACTAGGCGGGGGTCGGGGAGGGAGTCGGTGGTGCCCCAGTTAGCTGCGTGTGTTCTGATAATTGAAGTTATCTTAGAAACATGTTTCCCGTGATGCGACAGTCGTCGCAACGGCATATTAAAATTAGTATTCATTGTTTGTTAAATTGCAGCGTCGAGTTGCAAAACTATGTAGGAGTTTGTTCAGATCTCCTAGATTACGTCGGCTACAGCTAATACATACAATTACGTTTAACCCTGCAGTAGAAACAATTTTTTTTGTTACGCCAGTGAGCTCGCATTGGTCTTTTATTCGATACTAAAAAATAAATAAAAATAAATACCCCCTCAAGCAGCTGCTTGCCACAGAGGTCTGACAGGAGCCTGTCAGTTTATATGCCATAATAGAAGGTCTGAGAGGATGGCAGGACCTCAGCAGAAAAATACTAACCGAGTTTTTTAAAATATTTTGTAAATTTCTTATTTTTTTTCAGTTTTGCACAATTCTACACTTTTTTTCTTGAACGAATATGCAAATATGATATGTTTTATATTTTGACGGAAGAACAAGGCGAAAGGTTAACAAATTTCTGTTTTATGTTTTTTGAATTTGCTACATTTACATCCCTGATTTAACAGAAAAGTTTTTTTTTTTTCGTGTTCATACATAAAATTCAGTGGAAAAGACAAAATTGTTATATTGGGATGTTTTACCCCTAAGCGGCACTTTTTTTTTCACACAATGAACTAAACGGCCAGGTTACAAGGACTCCAAAGGCTGATAACTGGATAGGTGAAAAGGGATCCATTGGATAGAGAACAGACCATCCAGCGTGTTCTTTAACATACACAGGGTACGATTCTCTTATAAGAAGACACACAGCTTAACCTTTATAATAATCCTTTTTCCTTTTCCCTTACTCCTTTTTCATAGGGGCGGGGGTGGCTGTTGGTAGCGCGCCAGGCTCGTAATCTGTAGTTCCCAGGTTCGAGTCCCAGCTGGGCCAGCGTTGAGATTTATCTCCGCAAAACTCCACGCTGTCGGTCAGTAGAGGACCCGATCCGATGCACTTCGAAAGGTCGCCGTCCGTCGGATGGGACGATAGTGTGCGGAGACCGTCTGTTATCGGATGGGACGATAGTGTGCGGACACTGTCGATAGTGTGCGGAGATCCGATGCACTTCGAAAGGTCGACCGTCCGTCGGATGGGACGAAGTGTGCGGGAGAGTCATTCCCTGTGCACGTTAAAGAACACGCTGAATGGTCTTGACTGGAGGCTACCATCTGTCTCCTAATAACTATCCAGTGGGTTCCCTTCCCCCAACCTTCTCTAACCTTCGGAGTCCTTTTGATCTGGCTGGGGCGGGGGTGGCTCAGTCGGTAGCGCGCCAGGCTCGTAATCTGTAGTTCCCAGGTTCGAGTCCCAGCTGGGTCAGCGTTGAGATTTATCTCCGCAAAATTCCCCGCTCTGCCCACGGTCAGTAGGGGACACCGATGGGCTTGGAAAGGCCGCCGTCCGTCTGATGGGACGTTAAGCCGTGGCCCCGTGTGCGGGAGAGCCATACCCTGTGCACGTTAAAGAACACGCTGGATGGCCTTGACGGGAGGCTACCATCTGTCTCCCAACAGCTGTTCCAGTGGGTCCCCTCCCCCAACCTTCTCTGAGCCTTCGGGGTCCTTGTGACCTGGCCATTTAGCCCATGGTGTGCAAAAAAGTGCCGCTCAGAGGTAAAACAACCCAACCCTTTTGATCTGGCCATTTAGTCCATTGTGCGAAAAAAAAGTGTCGCTCAGAAGCAAGTCCGGTGCTAGCTATTCCCCGTTCCCCCCCCCCCCCCCCCCCCGGGGAGCAAACTTGGACTCTGCCGCCTCTTTCTTCAAGTCTATTCTTAGATATTAATGATTAATTTAGCTAAATATAATCATTTTTAAAAGCCATTGAAAATCGTATGTTGAAAAATAGGACCTATAAGGCAGAATAAATGGCAAGTAAAGAGGTTGTCATAAAATACCATAATTCTGGTTGTAATTTGGTAAATGGTTGTGTATGTAAAACTATCGAACAAGTTGAGTGTGTTAAATATCTAGGCATTTATGTTGAACAAAATCTAAAATGGAAGAAACAAGTAGATACAGTGTGTAAAAAATTAAGATTTATTTTGTACAAGTTATATTTTCTTAAATCATGTTCTCATAAGAAGTTGTTAATTTTAGTTTATTTCGCTTGGGTTCACTCAATTTTAAGCTATGGAATCACATGTTGGGGGGGGGGGGGATTATATATCAAACCTACTCCCTCTAGTGAAATTGCAAAATAAAATTGTAAAACTAGTTTCAAATAGCAATATTAGCAATGTAAATTATCATTACATAAGCAATAATATATTACCCTTGAGAAAGTTATATTTATATAGAAGTCTTTTGTATCTACATAAAAACAACAATTGGATCGAAAAACGGTTCATCCCATACGATACCAGATGTTCTACAAACATATTTCATGTTGTGAAATCAAAAAAAGAAATCATGCATAAGCATTTCAATTTTATTGCACCAAAATTATATAATTCTTTACCAAATAGTATAAAAGAAGAAAAAAGTGATTGTAATTTTAAGAAAAAAAAAACCAAACTTTTTTTGATAAATACTGAAGATATTGAAGACGCTTTTAATGTAATTTCTTAGTTTTTTATCCATTGCCAAAGATTTTCGTTTACAGTAGAATTTTGTTTTTGCAATCTGTAAGAGTTGTTTTGTAACTCCTAGATTACACAGAAATACTTGTAAAATGTATGTTTGTGTGTTTTTTTATTTTTAATCGTTTTTTTTTTTATTTTATTTTATATTATTTCCTTTTGCTATTTTCCATCCAAATTTGATGGTAAATTTTTGTGTGTAATGTTTCTGTAAGTGAGAATGGAAAATAAATATTATTATTATATTTAAAAAAAAAAATATTTCTAATCAAATTTACTGCAGCTATCTATGGTAATTGGTTTGTTTGTAAATTTGCAACCCCTTAAAAAAATTTCCCCGTGCAATAGCGTCGCCCTTGCTGAGAAAGACCCAATCCATATCGATTTAACTTTTTTCTTGGTTTCTCTTCAGTTTCTTTGTTATATCGAAGGACTGATTTTTCTCCTCCATAGAAGACCACTTTCCTTCTTGTTGCGTGATTACGATTTTTTTTTTCGTTTTCAACATTTATCCTTATAAGTTTCATTAAAAAGGGATTACATATCTTTCTTTTGGTCTTCTGCTTCAGTTTCTACAGTTGCAAACAGAAAGTAAGAAATTCCGAAGGATTCAACTTAAGCTAACAGCAGATGCGAAAAACAAGATCTATGAACAGCTGAAACAATCCGGGCCTACTATTCGAATCTAAGTTTTTTAACTCCATTTCTTCGATACAAACTTGTCTCTGATATCCTCAGACAGAGTAAAAGTTCCTTTATTCTTGAAATCGAATTATTCGTGATCGTTCTCTATTGCGCCGAAAAGTGGAGATCTTTATGATCATATCTATTGCGCCGAAAAGTGGAGATCTTTATGATCATATCTATTGCGCCGAAAAGTGGAGATCTTTATGATCATATCTATTGAAGCCTGCAAATCCATTTAGCTTTACATGGTTAAAACAGGTTAGCCTTCTTCAATTTTATTTCCATTTTGCAAGCAGCTGAATTATATTTCATGTCTTTCGAATTTGTGACATATAAATAGGTTTTATATAGTACAGTAAACTCTTGGTTATCCGGTTGGGTTGTTTTACCTCTGAGCGGCACTTTTTTGCACACCATGGCTAAAAGGCCAAGTCACATGGACCCCGAAGGCTCAGAGATTGGGTTGGGTTGTTTTACCTCTGAGCGGCACTTGTTTGCACACCATGGGCTAAATGGCCAGGTCACATGGACCCCGAAGGCTCAGAGAAGGTTGGGGGAGGGGACCCACTGGAACAGCTGTTGGGAGACAGATGGTAGCTTCCCGTCAAGGCCATCCAGCGTGTTCTTTAACGTGCACAGGGTATGGCTCTCTCCCGCACACGGGGCCACGGCTTAACGTCCCATCCAACGGACGGCGGCCTTTCCAAGCCCATCGGTGTCCCCTACTGACCGTGGGCAGGGCAGGGAAATTTGCGGAGATAAATCTCAACGCTGACCCAGCTGGGACTCGAACCTGGGAACTACAGATTTCGAGCTTGGCGCGCTACCGACTGAGCCACCCCTCCCTTGGTTATCCAGTATTCACGCATCCGCAATTCTCATGTTACACCATGAATTTCAATTTGAACTTGATACAGTCGCTCAAAAAAGTATCCGAACACTATGGTTAACAGAGTTCAAAAAATATCTGGCAACGAATTTTTTTTTAAAATTAGTGATCTGTTTTTCAGTCACTTTGTGAACAGTCACAGTTCCTTCGTGTCACGTGACACGAAAGTTGCCAGATCACTACTTTCTGAAAAAAATCGTTGCCAGATATTTTTTCTGAATTCTGTAATCAACCATAGTGTTCGGATACTTTTTTGAGCGCCTGTAGGTGGTCATATTATTTTGATACTAGATCGTGTAGGCTCACTCACGGAAATATTGAGCGTGTGCAGTTACCGTTCACAGCAAACTGGAGCGTGTGCAGTAACTACACACGCTCCAGTTTGCTGTGAACGGTAACTGGAGCGTGTACAGTTGCTGTACACGCTCCAGATATTTTTCCTGAAATCTGTAATCACGTGACACGAAGGTTGCCAGATCACTAATTTCTAAAAAAATCGTTGCCAGATATTTTTCTGAATTCTGTAATCAACCATCGTGTTCGGATACTTTTTTAAGCGACTGTACGGCGTATTTCCATGAGAAAAGGAAAGCGTGTAAACAGGCAGACATAAGAAATAATTCAAGAAAACTACTTAATTTTAAGTCAACTCAATCCTCGACATCAGCTACTGCTTAAAAATCAAATGCTAGTTCAATGGATGACCCTGATGAAATGTCATCCGGGTTCTAGAACCTAGCTAAGTAAAATATTCTGCACATATATATGAATTCGTAATTGTTTCTTTTCTTTCTGAAATTAAAGTTCAGTTTAGTTTCACTATTCTCGTGTCTCGGATAATATTTGTTTCTGTTGGGTATTCTTTTCTACTCACTTTACTTTTCAAAATTCTATTTTACATTTCGTTATTAGGAAAATACGATTGATAGTCGACGGGATCATACGGTACGACCGTATGGCTTGGGTTGGGTTGTTTTACCTCTGAGGGTCACTTTTTTGCACACCATGGGCTAAATAGCCAGGTCACATGGACCCCGAAGGCTCAGAGAAGGTTGGGGGAGGGGACCCACTGGAACAGCTGTTGGGAGACAGATGGTAGCCTCCCGTCAAGGCCATCCAGCGTGTTCTTTAACGTGCACAGGGTATGACTCTCTCCCACACACAAGGCCACGGCTTAACGTCCCATTCGACGGACGACGGCCTTTCCAAGCCCATCGGTGTTCCCTACTGACCGTGGGCAGGGCGGGGAATTTTGCGGAGATAAATCTCAAAGCTGACCCAGCTGGGACTCGAACCTGGGACCTACAGATTACGAGCCTGGCGCGCTACCGATTGAGCCACCCCCGCCCCGTATGGCTTGGAAAATGGCACCGATGGGTTTGGAAAAGTCGACATCCTTCGGATGGGAAGAAAATAAAAATGGTCGCCATATGCAGGAGAGCTATATCCTATGCACCTTAAAGAACACGCTGGACGATCTTTACGGGAGGCTTCCATCTGTCTCCTAACAGCTGTCCAATGGGTCCCCCCTTCCCCCGACATACTCTAAACCTTTGGGTTCTTTGTGACCTGGCCATTTAGCCCATTCTGTGCAAAAAAAAGCGCTGCTCAAAGGTAAAGCAACCGAACTTCCGTTGCCCATACTGTTATGTGCTAATCAACCCAAGTTATTTTGCATGAGGCCTAGTCTGGCTGGCAAGAACTGATTATTTTTTTTATATGATAGCAGAGAGCAGTTTTTAAGCTCTTGGGCTTTATGCACCAGGTTGAGACTTGGTTTTATATTTAACTAAATGGATATTTATCTAAGTAGATGGTTTGTGGTTACCCAAACTGTAAAAAAATATTCACCTCTACCCCACCTTTGTTGAATCTGACAAAATAATAATAGAATTTGATGAAACCATAAAATGATGAAATGGATGGCCTTGACGGGAGGCTATCATCTGTCTCCTAACAGCTGTCCAGTATTTTCCATCCTCCAACTTTTTCTCTGGGTTCTTGTGACCTGGCCATTTAACCCATTGTGTGGAAAAAAGTGCTGTTCAGAGGTAAAACAACCCAACCTAAATAAGATAATAAACTACAAATTGTGAAGTAAAAAAATCGCCATTTTTTAACCATCCTGGAAAAATAATTTTATTTTGATCCCATCCCCCAAGAGCCGAAATCTTTCATACAGAGTTCATTAAACGCCACAAAGGCACGCCAAGATGCAATTCATACGACTGAGATTATTACAGTGGGGGCGAAATAATAACGGATATTGAGATCGTTTAGAAAAGGATTATCAACGCTCTGTTAACGAGAAAGCTTCCGACACTTAGCCAGTAAATCATTCCTCGAATATTAAACGTGAATCGTGAAAATAAAAATTAATTACAGTTTCGTGCGCTCTCCCATAAGTCACCCGATAGTGCATTTCTATAGAGTATGAAATGAAGTACAAATCTGATTCGCATATCTGACCAAGAAACGTGCCTTCGAAGCAAACCCGATCAACAGCTCTCTACTCATTTCCTATTAGCACCGTGACCACCCTCTCGGCGGTCACGGTGCCACTCGGCGGCACCGTGACCGCCGAGTGGCACCGTGACCGCCGAGAAGTCCACTCGGCGGAAGGTCTTCACGGTCATCATAAATCTGTTGAGTGTATATGCTGATACGGGCAACTCTGAGGGGCGGGGGTACTCAGTCGGTAGCGCGCCAGGCTCATAGTCTGTAGTTTCCAGGTTCGAGTCCCATCTGGGTCAGCGTTGAGATTTATCTCCGCAAAATTCCCCCCCCCCCTGTCCACGGTCAGTAGGGGACACCGATGGGCTTGGAAAGGCCGCTGTCCGTCGGATGGGACGTTAAGCCGTGGCCCCGTGTGTGTGGGAGAGCCATACCCTGTGCACGCTAAAGAACACGCTGGATGGCCTTGACAGGAGGCTACCATTTGTCTCCCAACAGCTGTTCCAGTGGGTTCCCTCCCCCAACCTTCTCTGAGCCTTCGGGGTCCTTGTGACCTGGCCATTTAGCCCATGGTGTTCAAAAAAGTGCCGCTCAGAGGTAAAACAATCCAATCCGGGCAACTCTGACGTAAGACGGAAGAGATTTACTCTTCCAGATCAACTTGTTTCCCATCTGCTGCATGTGAACGCCTCAATCCCTTCGTTTCCACGTTGACAGCATTAAGACACCGACGATTTATAGGACTTTTGGTCTACCCAAATGACTACCTCCAAGATAAAGAACTTCATTATACCTTTTTCCATAAATCAACCCAAGTTATCTTGCATGAGGCCTGGTCTCCATCCTACTACAGCAGTTGCCATCTCATCTGCGCCAAATTTACTGCCTCAATCAAAATGAATAGTGCCTGCATAGCGAAAGCACGGGCAACACCTTATTGTTCGTGCCCCCGCTGTGGTTTCATTTGCAGATGACACATTTGCTGCGCTTGATCGTTTGCGATGGATCTCACAATCCTTAGATCCATTATTTGCTGATGTTTCTCTGGAATTGACTCAACCCTCGAGTTGTGCAGATGTGCATTAAGAAAGCTTATCCATCGTGTCATCGGGTTTTTTTTTTTCTTCGGGTTTTTCTTTCTATCGTGTTCTTCCATCTGAGGTACCTGACAGGTACACAGAAATGGCGCTTTCATTATAACAGATTAAAAAAAGGTGTAAGTCATAAAGTGTTTACGGAGCTTCGTTGTGATGTATTCAGAAACCAGTTGTATAAATCATGCTGGCAGGTAAATCAAAAAATAAGCTTCTGCGCCTGCTCGTAACGTTTTTATTTCCTCCGCTGTTATTTTCCTCGCCGTATTTATTTTGCAGTTTTGCAGCTGCAGTTCGGCTACACAACAAAAGGAGAGTCGAAACGAATGCATTCTCACGAATTCTGCTGCCGCTGCATTGTCCCGCGAGGGGAGCTCGAGCGACTTGCTAAAAAACATGCAGGAGACATCGCACGTAACATTAAAAGCGCCGTTTTTTATTTGGGAGCTGCATATTTATTTCATCAGATGTAATCATATACTTTGAATAAGCTGTAGTGTGCTTTATATCTCCTACTTACACGGCGAATTTCTTTCTCGTACTCGTTGGATTCCTTTCATCTTGTGAGAAGTGAAAAAAGAAGTAAAAACTTTATTCTTTATAAAGAAAATATTTATTGCTTAAGGGAATAAAATATACCGTTTTGTTGGGGGTGCAATAGCTACATCTCCCCATGCTCTGGGTTGGGGATTGTCTCAGTCGGTAGCGCGCCAGGCTGTTAATTTTCAGTTTTCAGATTCGAATCACACCTGGGCCAGAGTTGAGATTCATCTCCGTTAAACTCCCATCCTGCTCTTGCAGAGAAGGGGGGGGGGGGGGGTGGCTCAGTCGGTAGCGCGCCAGACTCGTAATTTGCAGTTCCCAGTTCGAGTGCCAGCTGGGTCAGAGTTGAGAATTATCTCCGCAAAGATCTCGCTCTGACCTCAGTCATTAGGGGACATCGATGGAATTGTAAAGGCCGCCGTTCGTCAGGACGTTAAGCCTTGACCACGTGTCCTCGGGGTCCTTGTGACCTGGCAATTTAGTCCATTGTGTTAACAAAAGAACTCGGAGGTAAAACAACCGAACAGCAATGGTTGTTTGCTTTAATATTACTTACCTAGTTTGCTTTTTAATATTCAGAGGGGATAGCTTTCCTGAACGCGGTTTTACGTCTCATGCGACGGACGGCACCCTTTCTGATCCGGGGCGGGGGTAGCTCAGTCGGAGCGCGCCAGGCTCGTAATCTGTAGGTCCCAGGTTCGAGTCCCAGCTGGGTCAGCGTTGAGATTTATCTCCGCAAAAATTCCCCGCCCTGCCCACGGTCAGTAGGGGACACCGATGGGCTTGGAAAGGTCGCCGTCCGTCGGATGGGACGTTAAACCGTGGCACCGTGTGTGGGAGAGCCATACCCTGTGCACGTTAAAGAACACGCTGGGTGGCCTTGACGGGAGGCTACCATCTGTCTCCCAACAGCTGTTCCAGTGGGTCCCCTCCCCCAACCTTCTCTGAGCCTTCGGGGTCCATGTGACCTGGCTATTTAGCCTATGGTGTGCAAAAAAGTGCCGCTCAGAGGTAAAACAACCCAACCCAACCCTTTCTGATCCAGGGCACGATTAGGGTTTAGAGGAAATAATGTCCAGTGAGTTCCCTTTCCCCAACAGTCTCTGATACAAATATATATCCTTGTGACCTTGCCATTTAGCCCATTGTAAGCAAAAAAACTGCCTCTCAGAGGTAAAACAACCCAACAGTCTGCGTTATTAGTAACGACTCTAAGACTCCAAAGTTCGAAACGCTAATAACGCTCTCTGTGTAAGCGTACCTTTAAGGCAGAGGCCGCAAGTCTTTGCCTCGTCACCAGCCATCAATAGGGACGAGATAAAACGAGATTTAACAGCGCTTTCATCTCTTCTTCCAGTCTGCCTCGCTTGTTCAACGTTAGGAGTTCCAGCTTCGTTATTTAGGTTAGTAGCGATAAACATTAATCTGTGGATTTAAATTATGAACACCGAGAAAAGGAATCAGTTTTTAAACGTGTACGAAACTTATTTTAGCACCCATTGCACAAAGGAAAAATCCTTAATTGTGAACATGAGATAAAAAGCCGACTAGAGGTGTTGTCATATGTGTAAACTTTGGGTTGGGTTGTTTTACCTCTGAGCGGCACTTTTTTGCACACAATGGGCTAAATGGCCAGGTCTCAAGGACCCCGAAGGCTCAGAGAAGGTTGGGGGAGGGGACCCACTGGAACAGCTGTTAGAAGAAAGATGATAGCCTCCCGTCAAGGCCATCAGCGTGTTGTTTAACGTGCACAGGGTATAGCTCTCCCGCACACGGGGCTACGGCTTAACGTCCCATTCGACGGACGGCTGTCTTTCCAAGCCCATCGGTGTCCCCTACTGACCGTGGGCAGGGCGGAGATAAGTCTCAACGCTGACGCAGCTGGGACTCGAACCTGGGAACTGCAGATTACGAGCCTGACGCGCTACCGACTGACACCCCTATATGTGTAGACATTCAATGCTGATAGAAGAATCATCAGACGATGGCAAATGGGTCTCTTCTGATAGCAGCATTTTTCTTTGCTCCAAACATTTTAGGAGATTAGAAATGTCGATATCGCTGAATTCAGTTGGGTAAACATTCTTGTAATGATTAATGTGTTTCATTAGAAGATTTTTTTCGGCGCTTTAAGCAGTTCTTAGATGCCATATGAATTATCTGATAGGTATTTCTTCGTTAGCATGTATAACAGCACCATTTGGCTGTGAATACATGGTTCGTGTGATTTTTCATAATTTGCTTTCATGTAGAGTATGTAAAGTAAGGCTGTTTTACCTCTCAGCGGCACTTTTTGCACACCATGGGCTAAATGGCTAGGGTTGGGTTGTTTGGGTTGTTTTACCTCTGACTTGGGTTAAATGGCCAGGTCACATGGACCCCGAAGGCTCAGAGAAGGTTGGGGGAGGGGACCCACTGGAACAGCTGTTGGGAGACAGATGGTAACCTCCCGTCAAGGCCATCCAGCGTGTTCTTTAACGTGCACAGGGTATGGCTCTCCCGCACACGGGGCCACGGCTTAACGTCCCATCCGACGGACGGCGGCCTTTCCAAGGCCATCGGTGTCCCCTACTGACCGTGGGCAGGGCGGGGAATTTTGCGGAGATAAATCTCAACGCTGACCCAGCTGGGACTCGAACCTGGGAACTGCAGATTACGAGCCTGGCGCGCTACCTACTGAGCCACCTCCGCCCCACTAAATGGCTAGGTCAGAAGGCTCAGAGAAGGTTGGGGGTAGGGGACGCACTGGACAGCTGTTAGGAGACAGATGGTCGCCTCTGGTCAAGGCCATCCAGCGTGTTCTTTAACGTGCACATGGTATGCCTCTCCCGCACACGGAGCCACGGCTTAATGTCCCGTCAGACGTACGGCGGCCTTTTCAAGCCCATCGGTGTCAAACTGGCCAAGGGCAGGTCGGATAAAAATCGTTGATATAAATCTCAACGTCGACCCAGCTGGGACTCGAACCTGGGAGCTGCAGATTCCGAGCCCGGCACGCTATCGACTGAGCCACCCCCGTCCAGCACGTATATATATAATCTGCACTCAATAAAAAAGTTTAAAAGAAAATAGCATATTATGCATTTATGCATTTCATATAAATCAAATTAGAATTCATATTTGTACTGTGATAGTGTATGTAGCATATTCAGTTGCAATGACCTACTTTTAATTGCATGGTTTGCTCAATCAGTAGTGTACCAGCTCCCAATCTGATATTTTCAGTTTCGAGTCTGAGCTGTGCCTGCTGTGAGATTTAACCCGTCAATTCCCCCGCTAATGTCGGCAGGAAACGGGGGGGGGGGGGATTACGATGGGCATGGTAAGGTCATCATTCTTTGGATGGGGCGTTGAGATGTGGCTTCATGTGCAAACATTACCCAGTGCATGTTAAAGAACACGATGGATGGCCTTGACGAGAGGTTTCCATATATTTCCTAACAGTTGTCCATTAATCCTCTTACCCAAATCTGAGTGGGGCGGGGGTGGCTCAGTCGGTAGCGCGCCAGGCTCGTAATCTGTGGTTCCCAGGTTCGAGTCCCAGCTGGGTCAGCGTTGAGATTTATCTCCGCAAAATTCCCCGCCCTGCCCACGGTCAGTAGGGGACACCGATGGGCTTGGAAAGGCCGCCGTCCGTCGGATGGGACGTTAAGCCGTGGCCCCGTGTGCGGCAGAGCCATACCCTGTGCACGTTAAAGAACAAGCTGGGTGGCCTTGACGGGAGGCTACCATCTGTCTTCCAACATCTGTTCCAGTGGGTCCCCTCCCCCAACCTTCTCTGAGCCTTCGGGGTCCATGTGACCTGGCTATTTAGCCCATTGTGTGCAAAAAAGTGCCGCTCAGAGGTAAAACAACCCAACCCAGTGTTTGCAGTCGTATTCAGAATCTTCGTCATTAATTCTATCGTGTACTTAATGCACTCATAGCTTGAGTGACTAATAATGTGTCATAGCATCGCAAACAACCAATCTTTCATGTTGTCTGTATTCATATAAATTCCCATCTTATGTATTAACTTGCACGACAGTTCTTTAATATTTTAAATACACTCATTCCTCGATTTGCATGGTAGATAGTTTCCAGGAAATTTCTATGCAAATCGAAACCAAACAACCTATGGAGGGGGGGGGAGGTGATAGGTTGCAAAAAAAAAAAACTCTTTGTTATAAACAAAAGGTACATTGAAAGTTTTATATATATATCTCGGATATCTGTTCAGCAGTATTAAATAATAAGCATTTATATAACATTATTTTGCTCTAATTGAGATAAGCTTAATTTCTCATACTATCTCGAAAAATACTCATCGTTAATGTAGAGTAGGGGTTCTTAACGTGGGGTACGCGGTAAAATTTTTTGGGGTACGCTGTGAGAGCTCAAAAGTCACAAAGTAAAAATAACCATTGTTATACTATAAATATAGTTTTATCTATCCATACAAGGGGTTGCCGTCCCATGGCCGAGTGGTTAGCGCGCTTGGCTACTTATCTAAGGGAACTGGGTTCGAGCCCCGGGTAAGGCATGGATGTATGTGTTCATTTTTCTGCTGAGGTTCTGCCATCCTCTCAGACCTTCTACTATGTCGTATAAACTGACAGGCTGCTGTCAGACCTCTGCAGCAAGCAACTACTTGAGGGGGTATTTTTTTATTTATTTTACAAGGGGTACGCCAGTTACATACACATTTCCAGGGGGTACGTGAAGCATAAAAGGTTGAGAACCACTGATGTAGAGTATACTATCGAATTCGAAAGAAGTATATGAACTGAATATGAATTAGAAATTAAGCATTTGTAACAACACTTAGTGCTTATGATATGAATCGGCTGTATTTTTCCTGTATAACAGCAGGGGCGTCTAATCCATTAGGCCACCAGGGGCACTGCCCCCCAAAAACTAAGCGCAGAAAATAATAAGCGAATTTCAAATTTAGTGTTCATTATTTGTCATACCTACATCAACAGTTGGGGTTCAGTCGATAATGTGCGAGAATCGTAATCTCCAGTTCCCAGGTTCGAGTCCCAGCGTTGAGAATTATATCTACAAAACTCCCCCGCCCTGCCCACGATCAGTAGGGGACACCGATGGGCTTGTAAAGACCGCCGTCCATCGGATGCGACGTTTAGCCGTGGCTCCTGTATGGGAGAGCCATAACCTTTGCACATTAAAGAACACTCTGAATGGCCTTGACGGGAGGCTACCATCTGTATCCTAATAGCTTTCCAGTGGGGTCCCTTCTCCCAACCTTCTGAGCCCTCGGGGTCCTTTTTGCACACAAATGGCTAATGGCCGCTCAGAGGTAAATCAAGAACCAAATCTTCCACCCGCACTGAAGAGGGATGGTTCAATATCACAGACGTATTTGCTTCATATTTAGGGGCGGGGGTGGCTCAGTCGGTAGCGCGCTAGCTCGTAATCTGTAGTTCCCAGGTCGACCAGCTGGGTCAGCGTTGAGATTTATCTCCGCAAAATTCCCTGCCCTGCCCACGGTCAGTAGGGGACACCGATGGGCTTGGAAAGGCAGCCGTCCGTCGGATGGGACTTTAAGCCGTGGCCCCGTGTGCGGGAGAGCCATACCCTGTGCACGTTAAAGAACACGCTGGATGGCCTTGACGGGAGGCTACCATCTGTCTCCCAACAGCTGTTCCAGTGGGTCCCCTCCCCCAACCTTCTCTGAGCCTTCGGGGTCCATGTGACCTGGCCATTTAGCCCATGGTGTGCAAAAAAGTACCGCTCAGAGGTAAAACAACCCAACCCAAAGCTCCATATTTTATTTACCAAACACGGATCACTTCCAATTTTGCGACTCGTTAAAATCACCCACAAAAACGGGACGTTTTATAATGTAAAATTTAAAATGCGAAAGCTAATTTTTTCGTAAAAAAAAAACGAAAGTCAGGTTCATTAGCATTCCCCCTTCTTTAGAATTTCTTTTCCACCTTATCTGTTCAGGTGTGTTGAAAAGCAAAACAAAACTCCGTCAGTCGAGATTAAGGGAGACTTCTCCCCCCCCCCTCCCATTATCGAAGCAGTAATTCATGGACCCTATCGCTAATTAAATCTACTTCTCACGTAATAGAAAAGAACCTCGGTTGACAACAAAATAAGGCTAATAGAAAGGCAATTAATATGATAATTGTGTTGGGTGATACAATTCTCTTGAGATTTATTGTTAATCACCGTGGGCTAAAAAAAGAGACACTAAGCCTGCAAATGATGGTGGACCTCTGATCCCTTGGATAATAAAAGCCTATTTCGTTAATCCATTACTTAATGTCTGGAAGTTTCTTAATCTTCACTTTTTTTTATGTACTATTTTTTTTATATTAAGAGGTGATGAGAACCTTGAAGCAGATTAAACGTTATTTTTTCACCTGCACATGTGACCAGAAGTCGGCCATATTGCTTCACACTATTGGGAAATTAATTGTTCTTTCTGGAAGTGAATGATGGGGATATTAAATCACATTTATTGCATAAATATGGTAAAATTTAATTGAAGTGTAACTATTCAGGAATGTTGTGAAATATATTTGTCAGAAAATGAATAATTCAGTTTTTTTTTTTAAACGGCAGATTTTCTTTTAGTTGAAGACAAAAAAATGTTTCTGAACCTTTTTTTAAACGACATATCCCTTGGTCTCTGAATGAGACTTGACCTATCCTTTTACAATGGGAGCTTAATTTGTTTTCTTAGATTGCGAAAAGTAACACATGTAGAAGCTCACATAATAAAATCTCACATAATATGCTAGGGTGGGGGTGGCTCAGTCGGTAGCGCTCCACGCTCGTAATCTGTAGTTCCCAGGTTCGAGTCCCAGCTGGGTCAGCGTTGAGATTTATCTCCGCAAAATTCCCCGCCCTGCCCACGGTCAGTAGGGGACACCGATGGGCTTGGAAAGGCCGCCGTCCGTCGGATGGGACGTTAAGCCGTGGCCCCGTGTGCGGCAGAGCCATACCCTGTGCACGTTAAAAAACACGCTGAATGACCTTGACGGGAGGCCACCATCTGTCTCCTAAGAGCTGTCCAGTGAGTTCCCTCCCCCAACCTTCTCTGAGCCTTCGGGGGGCGCGGGGGTGGCTCAGTCGGTAGCGCGCCAGGCTCGTAATCTGTAGTTCCCAGGTTCGAGTCCCAGCTGGGTCAGCGTTGAGATTTATCTCCGCAAAATTCCCCGCCCTGCCCACGGTCAGTAGGAGACACCGATGGGCTTGGAAAGGCCGCCGTCCGTCGGATGGGACGTTAAGCCGTGGCCCCGTGTGCGGGAGAGCCATACCCTGTGCACGTTAAAGAACACGCTGGATGGCCTTGACGGGAGGCTACCATCTGTCTCCCAACAGCTGTTCCAGTGGGTCCCCTCCCCCAACCTTCTCTGAGCCTTCGGGGTCCATGTGACCTGGCCATTTAGCCCATGGTGTGCAAAAAAGTGCCGCTCAGAGGTAAAACAACCCAACTGAGCCTTCGGGGTCCTTGTGACCTGGCCATTTAGCCCATGGTGTGCAAAAAAAGTGCCACTCAGAGGTAAAACAACCCAACCCACATAACATGCTCCCAACTTTGAAAACAAGCTTTCTACGAAAAACTGTCCCTGGCGTTAAATTGAAGATCTCGTTTGAATTTCTCTAAATCTCAATTTCAACAATATTGTTTCAATATTTAAAGGGTTGTTGATGCTGGTATATATATAAGCAGACAAGCACACTCTTCCTAAACATCCCCCCCCCCCCCACGAAGTAATCGTGTTAGTTTATGTTTAGTGAAAGGTTTAACAGATGTATTTTTATTTTCTGAAGATATCGTAAAAAGAAAAAAAAATTTAAGTTTCGTAAAAATTTCAGTTTCCATAATTCTTTAAATATTAAATGAATGCGGCAAAAAAGATATTTCGAGAGGATTGAGTGTGATCTCCAGTAACATTTTTCATGTAATGTAGTGTATGTGTACAGTCGCTCAAAAAAATATCGGAACACTATGGCTAATTACAGAATTCAGAAAAAATATCTGGCAAAAAACTGGAAAAAATATCTGGCAAACTGGAGCATGTGCAGTTACTGCACACGCTCCAGTTTGCTGCGAATGGTAACTGGAGCGTGTACAGTGGCTGTACACGCTCCAGATATTTTTTCTGAATTCTGTAATAAACCATAGTTTTCGGATACTTTTTTGAGCGACTGTACTTCGTCTAGAGGTTTGAGGTGACTCAGCCGGTAGCATGTCATATTCGTAATCTGCAGTTCCCAGGTTCGAGTTTCCACTAGGTCAATGATGAGACTTAACTCCGCCCTGTCCACAATCAGTAAGGAACACCGATGGGGTTAGAAAGGCCGCGGTCCGTTGGATGGGACGTTAAGCTGCGCCTCGTGTGAGGGAGAGCCATACCACGTGCACGTTAAAAAAAACACGCTGGATGGCCTTGACGTAGGTCTACCATCAGTTTCCTAACATCTGTCCTGTGAGTCCCTTCCCTGTAACCTTCTCTGAACCCTCAGGGTACTTGTGAACTGCCCATTTAGCCCATTATGTGCAAAAAAGTGCCTCTCAGAGGTAACACAATGCCTACCCCCGCCCCCTCCCTTGCCCTTCTGTGCACGTTAAAGAGCACGTTGTGTGACCTTAATAGACTCCATTTGTCTTCTAACAACAACTTCTCAGCCTTTTCTTAACCGTTGTGATCCTTTTGACTTGATCGTTTAGTCCACTGTTTGCAAGAAATGCTACTCAGCGGCAAAGCAAATCATTAATTGGAAAGGTCATTCAACCACCTTTCTGAGAACAAGGCCTACTTGTTGCACTATTGTTCCATCGATCATACAATTCGCTCTTGTTTTTCCAGTTCCACTCCATAAAGAATGGCAAAAAGCACACATGGCCTTTTTAATTACAAGTACAACGACACGGTAAAAATGCATAAAGCGGTCTCATATTAAAAAGAAAATAAGAACCAAACTTATGTGACTAAAAAGCGGATACCAAGCGCAGTCCAATGCAGCAAGAGCCACCACGCGAGGACTGTGCTGCAGACAACGTAATTAATTGTGTGCTATGCATGTATGGTCCTCACGCTGTCATCATTCACCGCGTGTCTGCATTCCCACATGTCTGTGTAATCACAAGTAACGGTAATTAACGTGGAGCTTAGCTGTGGCGCCCACGATACAGCTGCTCATCGCGTGGGCTATCCGATTTCTGTCAGATGCGCGGGATCCTGTCTGACGATGGGCCAGCGACCCTCCCTCATTTCGTCGCTTGGATTCCGAATGACACGTTCAATCGTTCAGTGATGTCCTCCTTCTTTAGTGTTATGGATAACAAAGGGATGCTTTTGCGGCATTGTTAAATGCGGTCAATACGAATCGCAGTTTTTCGTACTGCGAGGCAATTTCTGCAGTGCGAATTCAGCTAAGGGGTATTCACGGGCTTTAGCTGCGGTGACAGGTGGGGTGTGAGATGCATTCGATTGATTGGTTCGCTTCAAATGCAGGTGCGTCATTTGTCGTGGTAATGGTTCAAATTATACCTGAATATCTGCGAACAGCTGAAGGGGAATATCTGCGAACAAATGAGGAAAAGGCCAGCCACTTAGCTAATTAGGTTTTCGAGGGAGGGAAAGAATTAAATTTCTAGAGAGAGAGAAAAAAAATTGGAATTGAAAGAAAAACATTCGTTATAGATGCATATATTTTTTTAATTCTAGAAACATACCGAATACGATATGTTAACGCTGTGACCTAAATAGTAGCCTTGCTGGAAGGGCGGGGGTGGCTCAGTCGGTAGCGCGCCAGGCTCGTAATCTGTAGTTCCCAGGTTCGAGTCCCAGCTGGGTCAGCGTTGAGATTTATCTCCGCAAAATTCCCCGCCTTGCCCACGGTCAGTAGGGGACACCGATGGGCTTGGAAAGGCCGCCGTCCGTCGGATGGTACGTTAAGCCGTGGCCCCGTGTGTGGGAGAGCCAAACCCTGTGCACGTTAAAGAACACGCTGGAGGGCCTTGACGGGAGGCTACCATCTGTCTCCCAACAGCTGTTCCAGTGGGTCCCCTCCCCCAACCTTCTCTGAGCCTTCGGGTCCATGTGACCTGGCCATTTAACCCATGGTGTGCAAAAAAAGTGCCGCTCACAGGTAAAAAAACCCAACCTAGAAATATACTGAATACGATATGTTAACGCTGTGACCTAAATAGTAGCCTTGCTGGAATTGTAGCAAAGTAATCGCACAGAGTTTTTAACCGCAGATGGGGATCCCAGGTTTGTCGCAGATGGGGATCCCAGGTCGCAGAGGGGGATCCCAGGTCGCAGATCCCAGGTCGCAGATTTTTGTCGCAGATGGGGATCCCAGGTTCCGGAATTGTTCGTCAGAGCATCAATTTGTTTCGCGTTAATGCACTAACACTCAAATGTCCCAAGAAGTTCATTCCTTTTGGGGATGACTCAGTCAGTAGCGCGCCAGGTTCTTAATCTGCAGTTCCCAAGTTCGAGTCGCAGCTGAGCCAGCGTTGAGATTCATCTCCGCAAAACTATGCCGTCAGTCAATAAGAGACACCGACAGGCTTTGAAAAGCCGCCGTCCGTCGGATGATACATTGAGCCGTGTTCGGGAGAGCTGTACTCTGTACGTTAAAGAACACTCTGGATGGCCTTGACATTAGGCTATCATTTTTTTCAGAGGATCCCTTACAGCAACCTTCTCTGAGTCCTCGGTGTCCGCGTAAGCTAGCCATTTAACTCATTGTGTGCAAAAAAAAGTGCCGCTCAGAGGTAAAAGAACCCAACAACCCATTTCCTTTTAAGGAGGTCTGACGCATATTTAATGAGCTAAATCGTCTGTGTGTGCTTGTCTTTGCTCTACAAATCTTCGCCGTTCAATTACAAATCTTCGCTATATGACCTCCATATTCTGATTTTAAAAAAAGTGTCTTACCTTTCCAAGAAGGTTTTGAAGTTAAGTTCAACGAAAGTATTTTAGAATGATTTATTAGTGAGAATGTCACCCGGGCAGGCTCAATCACTCCCGGATCTGCGGAGAAAAAAAGACACTGGATTTCCATTAGAGCAGGGGTTCTCAACGTGGGGTACGCGGTAAAATTTTTAGGGGTACGCCGTGAGAGCTCAAAAGTCGCTGATCTAGTAACAAAGTTGCTAAGTTGGTCCCAACCATTGATGAACTGTGCAAGCGTAAACAAGCGCAACCATTTCACTGATTACCCAGTAAAATGTTTATAATTTTATAAAAAAAATAAAAAATAAATACCCCCTCAAGCAGCTGCTTGCCACAGAGGTCTGAGAGGATGGCAGGACCTCAGCAGAAAAACGACACATACATCCATGCCTTACCCGGGCCACAGAGGTCTGAGAGGATGGCAGGACCTCGGCAGAAAAACGACACATACATCCATGCTTTACCCGGGCCACAGAGGTCTGAGAGGATGGCAGGACCTCAGCAGAAAAACGACACATACATCCATGCCTTACCCGGGCCACTGAAGTCTGAGAGGATGGCAAGACCTCGGCAGAAAAACGACACATACATCCATGCCTTACCCGGGCCACAGAGGTCTGAGAGGATGGCAGGACCTCAGCAGAAAAACGACACATACATCCATGCCTTACCCGAGCCACAGAGGTCTGAGAGGATGGCAGGACCTCAGCAGAAAAACGACACATACATCCATGCCTTACCCGAGCCACAGAGGTCTGAGAGGATGGCAGGACCTCAGCAGAAAAACGACACATACATCCATGCCTTACCCGAGCCACAGAGGTCAGAGAGGATGGCAGGACCTCAGCAGAAAAACGACACATACATCCATGCCTTACCCGAGCCGCAGAGGTCTGAGAGGATGGCAGGACCTCAGCAGAAAAACGACACATACATCCATGCCTTACCCGAGCCACAGAAGTCTGAGAGTATGGCAGAACCTCAGCAGAAAAACGACACATACATCCATGCCTTACCCGAGCCACAGAAGTCTGAGAGTATGGCAGAACCTCAGCAGAAAAACGACACATACATCCATGCCTTACCCGAGCCACAGAGGTCTGAGAGGATGGCAGGACCTCAGCAGAAAAACGACACATACATCCATGCCTTACCCGAGCCACAGAGGTCAGAGAGGATGGCAGGACCTCAGCAGAAAAACGACACATACATCCATGCCTTACCCGAGCCGCAGAGGTCTGAGAGGATGGCAGGACCTCAGCAGAAAAACGACACATACATCCATGCCTTACCCGAGCCACAGAAGTCTGAGAGTATGGCAGAACCTCAGCAGAAAAACGACACATACATCCATGCCTTACCCGAGCCACAGAGGTCTGAGAGGATGGCAGGACCTCAGCAGAAAAACGACACATACATCCATGCCTTACCCGAGCCACAGAGGTCTGAGAGGATGGCAGGACCTCAGCAGAAAAACGACACAAACATCCATGCCTTACCCAAGCCACAGAGGTCTGAGAGGATGGCAGGACCTCGGCAGAAAAACGACACATACATCCATGCCTTACCCGGGGCTCGAACCCAGTTCCCGTAGATCAGTAGCCAAGCGCGCTAACCACTCGGCCATGGGACGGCATAATTTTATAAGATTTGTTAAATTGTTTGTCATTTTTTGTAATTATCGATGTATGTAATTTATGAATACAAAATTGAATGTGTGTTTATATATATATATGTTTTATTCCCATTGTTATACTATAATATAGTTTTATCTATACAAGGGGTACGCCAGTTACATACACATTTATAGGGGGTGCAGTCGCTGAAAAAATATCTGAACACTATGGTTGATTACAGAATTCAGAAAAAATATCTGGCGAAGTTTTTTTAGAAATTAGACGAAGGTTGTCAGATCACTAATTTCTAAAAAAAAATCGTTGACAGATATTTTTTCTGAATTCTGTAATCAACCATAGTGTTCGGATACTTTTTTGAGTGACTGTAGGTGGTCATATTATTTTGATACTAGATCGTGTGGGCTCACTCACGGAAATATCGAGCGTGTGGGCTCACTCACGGAAATATCGAGCGTGTGGGCTCACTCACGGAAATATCGAGCGTGTGCAGTTACCGTTCACAGCAAACTGGAGCGTGTGCAGTAACTGCACACGCTCCAGTTTGCTGTGAACGGTAACTGGAGCGTGTACAGTTGCTGTACACGCTCCAGATATTTTTCCTGAATTCTGTAATCACGTGACACGAAGGTTGTCAGATCACTAATTTCTAAAAAAAAAAATCGTTGACAGATATTTTTTCCTAATTCTGTAATCACCATAGTGTTCGGATATTTTTTTGAGCGACTGTACTTGAAACATAACAGGTTGAGAACCACTGGACTAGAGAATATAACATTTCCCCCTCCCTTTTAGTGGTTTTTAAAAACGCATGAAACATACATAATTTTATCAATTTTTGCCTATATTACCTATAATATTCCCGGGGGGTGGTATGGCGCATCCCCCCCTTCCTTTCCTAGATCCGGCCGTGACCATATTGAATGGTTTGTTTCTACTTCTGTGCCTTTTGCGCTCATTTTGGGTAAAAAGTTTCCGTTCAGAGGTAAAACACCACAACCTAACTACATTATTAGCTCGATGTTTAAAGCGTTATAAAATTTGATAAATTAATAATAACTACACCAGCCATAAGGGTTGGGTTGTTTTACCTCTGAGCGGCACTTTTTTGCACACCATGGGCTAAATGGCCAGGTCACATGGACCCCGAAGGCTCAGAGAAGGTTGGGGGAGGGGACCCACTGGAACAGCTATTGGGAGACAGATGGTAGCCTCCCGTCAAGGCCATCCAGCGTGTTCTTTAACGTGCACAGGGTATGTCTCTCCCGCACACGGGGCCACGGATTAACGTCCCATCCGACGGACGGCGACCTTTCCAAGCCCATCGGTGTCCCCTACTGACCGTGGGCAGGGCGGGGAATTTTGAGGAGATAAATCTCAACGCTGACCCAGCTGGGACTCGAACCTGGGAACTACAGATTACGAGCCTGGCGCGCTACCGACTGAGCCACCCCCGCCCCCACCAGCCATAAGAACTTCCAAATTAAAACTGAATTGAGAAGTATTATTCCAAAACGTTTAATAAAACATGTGCCTATTTTAGATATTTGTGTAAAGAATTCTTTCAAGATTCGTTATTTTTGCATAAATTTTCCCATTACTGATGTTAATATTCCAACTTCCATAACTCTTTGGGGCGGGGGTGGCTCAGTCGGTAGCGCGCCAGGCATGTAATCCCCAGTTCCAGTCCCAGCTGGGTCAGCGTTGAGATTTATTTCCGCAAAACTCCCCGCCCTACCCACGGTCAGTAGGGGACACCGATGGGCTTGGAAAGGCCGCCGTCCGTCGAATGGGACGTAGTCGTAGTCCCATGTGTGGGAGAGCTATACCCTGTACACGTTAAAGAACACGCTGGATGGCCTTGACGGGAGACTACCATCTGTCTCGTTAGGAGACAATGGGTCCCCTCCCCCAATCTTCTCTGAGCCTTTGGGGTCCTTGTGACCTGCCCACTTAGCCCATCGTGTTCAAAAAAGTGCCGTTCAGAGGTAAAACAACCCAACCCATAACTCTTTAAATGGTGTACGAATATTGTTGTTGAAAATTGAGATTTTAATATAAATAAATAAATCCCCCCTCAAGCAGCTGCTTGCCACAGAGGTCTGACAGGAGCCTTTCAGTTTATATGCCAGAGTAGAAGGTCTGAGAGGATGGCAGGACCTCAGTAGAAATACAACACAAACAGCCATACCTTATCCGGGGCATGGCTCGAACCCAGGTCCCTTAGATCAGTAGCCAAGCGCGCTAACCACTCGGCCATGGGACGTCAAGTGATTTTAATATAATGTTTAATTTATCGTCAATCGCTTTTTTTCCATCAAATGCATGTTTTAGAATTTGTAGAACTTCGAAGTTAGATTCCCATTGACATTGGATGGCAATTCTTCAATATTTTGATAGGGAAGTATATAAAGTTAATATTAAATATTTTACAATCAAAATGAATTAAAACTGACCCTAAGAGATCTGATAACTTTCCAGTTATTCTTCTAATCATAATTTGTTTTATAATTTAGAAGCAAGATAAAAAAAAGCCTCAATTTTTTTAAGAAGGGACGAAATGTTATGTTCAAGTGAAGGAGAAAATGAACCTCCTCCAAGTAAAGCTCTCAGAGTTCGTCCACATTTACCGCGCAGATGTAAAAAGGCGTGCGCTGTTCCAGACTGCGACACATTACCCAAGGTTCAAGACTGCAAGAAGCAAGCACCTGATAAAATCAAACGAAATAAATCGGATCCGCAGATTTTTTCAGTGGTAAGTGAAGTTTCTCAATCTATTAACGAGACAGAAAGACGAAATGAATTAGTAGCAATGGACTGCGAAATGGTAGAAGCGGGAAAACAGCCAATCATTGCGAGGGTGTCGATTGTAGATGCATTTGGAAACTGTTTATGCGACAATTATGTAGCGCCAATAAAAGAAGTGACAGATTACAAGACCAGTGTTAGTGGCATCAGGCCTTCTGATCTTGAGAATGGGAAAGCTTTCGCTGTAGTGCAGAGGGAGGTGATTGATATAATTAGAGGAAGGATTCTTGTTGGGCATGCGTTGAAACATGATCTAGGAGTTCTTCATCTTGAACACCCCTCTTCGAAGATTCGTGACACGTCGGAGTATAAACCTTTTTTAAAGTCTAGTGGAAATACACCAGCTCTGAAGAAATTAGTGCGCAGAGAATTGAAACTGGACATTCAAAGAGGCGAACATGATTCGGTGGAAGATGCTCGCGCAGCAATGCGATTATATTTGAAGCATTCTAAAAAATGGGAAGAGTCTTTGGAGATGGCAAAGATCAAGAAAAGGGAACGCATCACTTTGTGACGTGCGAATGTTTCCTTGTTTTTAATTGAGACAATCTCTCTATAATCGTTAAAAAGAAAAACAATGATAGTTGAATAGTCCCGTAAATTGTTTTTCCTTAGCACTTGTTATTTGTAAAAGCTGCATTTTATTAATTGTGACATAAAAGTTGGATATTTTACATTAAAAAAAGCGTGAAATTTGCATTTTTGTTTTGTTTTTTGAGCCACTTTTGGTCAAGAGAAGCGGGATGAGTGGTTTCAATTTCTCTTTTATCGTAAAGCATAGAAAAATATAAGATTAATTGACCTATTAATAATAATAATAATTTATTCCATACAGGGGGTTACAGTGCACTTAGAAAAACTAAGTGATCTTCTTCACTTAATTCACTGGGGCGGGGGTGGCTCAGTCGGTAGCGCGCCAGGCTCGTAATCTGTAGTTCCCAGGTTCGAGTCCCAGCTGGGTCAGCGTTGAGATTTATCTCCGCAAAATTCCCCGCCCTGCCCACGGTCAGTAGGGGACACCGATGGGTTCAGAAAGGCCGCCGTCCGTCGGATGGGACGTTAAGCCGCGGCTCCGTGTGTGGGAGAGCCATACCCTGTACACGTTAAAGAACACGCTGGATGGCCTTGACGGGGGGCTACCATCTGTCTCCCAACAGCTGTTCCAGTGGGTCCCCTCCCCCAACCTTCTCTGAGCCTTCGGGGTCCATGTGACCTGGCCATTTAGCCCATGGTGTGCAAAAAAGTGCCGCTCAGAGGTAAAACAACTCAACCCAAACCCGCTTAATTCACTAATCTTGACTAGAACAGCTCAATTAATCTCTTTAAAAAAAAAAACCGTGATTGAAATACAGATAGTTCTCGATTTGAGCAGTTTTGATTAACGCCACTTTGCATTTACACGTTTTTTTTTTTAATTTATGCATGTTCTGAATTTGCGATGTCTGAAAATTTATATTTACGTGGTTTGAAACGAACCTCCATAGCAAGAAATTCTGGCATCTCTCAAGTGTGATTAAAAAAAAAACCACCTTGTAGAAAAAGTAACGGAACCTCGCAACTCATTGTCAGTTGTGTACAGTCGCTCAAAAAAGTATCCGAACGCTATGGTTGATTACAGAATTCAGAAAAAATATTTGGCAACGATTTTTTTTTTCTTTAGAAAATAGTGATTTGGCAACCTTCGTGTCACGTGATTACAGAATTCAGGAAAAATATCTGGAGCGTGTACAGCAACTGTACACGCTCCAGTTGCCGTTCACAGCAAACTGGAGCGTGTGCAGTTACTGCACACGCTCCAGTTTGCTGTGAACGGTAACTGCACACGCTCAATATTTCCGTGAGTGAGCGCACACGATCCAGGTTTTTGTGAGGTCACACGATCCAATGTGCTGTGAAGATTAACCGCAACCGCTCCAGTTTGCTGTGAACGGTAACTGCATACGCTCCATATTCATTGCATTATATATTCATACGCATTATATATATTAAAAAAATATCCGAACACTACGGTTGATTACAGAATTCAGAAAAAATATCTGGCGAAGATTTTTTTTTTAGAAATTAGTGACCTTCGTTTCACGTGACACGAAGGTCACTAATTTCTAAAAAAATCTTTGCCAGATATTTTTTCTGAATTCTGTAATCAACCATAGCGTTCGGATACTTTTTTTGAGCGACTGTACGACACCTGCAGGCATCTCGTCTCATAAGTTTCTTCCACTGGGATCGACCCAAGGTTGACAGACGTCCCGACTGGTGCAGGATTGTTCCGTTTTGCGTAGTAAAAATGCTCAGACCTGCATCGACAGCCAAAAATTCAGGACACAAAGTATCGCGAAGCAATTGAACATCCGCCACCGCCTCCAATTCCTGTAGCTGGTGCGAAGCAGCAGCAGTTAATGTCTCTCTCGCTACACATTCGTCTCAGATTTAAGTTCATTTTCTACTTTACTGCATTTTATGATACGGTATATGACAATTTTTAATTTCGGTTTTGCTGGGCAGGCTATTCAAAGAACGTGCTGCACCTAACCTGGACTTTTAGTTATGGGGAAATTTGTCCTCTTTTCTCGGTGCGGGGGTGGCTCAGTCGGTAGCGCGCCAGGCTCGTAGTCTGTAGTTCCCAGGTTCGAGTCCCAGCGGGGTCAGCGTTGAGATTTATCTCCGCAAAATTCCCCGCCCTGCCCACTGTCAGTAGGGGACACCGATGGGCTTGGAAAGGCTGCCGTCCGTCTGATGGGACGTTAAGCCGTGGCTCCGTGTGTGGGAGAGCCACACCCTCTGCACGTTAAAGAACACACTGGATGGTCTTCACGGGAGGCTACCATCTGTCTCCCAATAGCTGTTCCAGTGGGTCCCCTCCCCCAACCTTCTCTGAGCCTTCGGGGTCCATGTGACCTGGCCATTTAGCCCATGGTGTGCAAAAAAGTGCCGCTCAGAGGTAAAACAACCCAACCCTCTTTTCTCTGAATTTGATTTGCGCGATAGTTTTCAGGAACGTAGTAATCTCGCAAAGCGATCAATACCTGCATTGACAAAGTATTTCCTTGTTTTTCACGTGGTTTCATTAAATCTTCTGTAACAGTGTTTTTTTTTAAACTCGTCTAGCAAGCATTCGGTTGTTTTAAAAACTGCAATTACACATATTTGAGTAATTTTTATAATTTTATTCTAATAATGCGTTCGATTTAAATCAAATTTTTTTAAAATTACGTTCCAAAACTATTGAAGAAGATTAGTATAATTATTTAAACAAATATCAATATACTAAAGTGTGATGCATAGAACCGGCCAGGCCTAGCATCTAATGTCCGACCCCGCCTTCTCGTGGTGCAGACCGTTAGTACCTTTCAAAAGAGATACTCTCTTGTGGAAGTGAACGGAAGGGGGAGGGCTGCCAGATTAGTGTGGCCTACTGATCTGGACAACTATGGCTACTTTTCTTTTTTTTTTTCTACCCTGCTGAGGAGTGGTCAACCACACAGGGTCCTGGTGCTGACCATATAAACCAACTGGACTGGACAGATATATATATGACTCTGAGCTTGATTATGGATCCTGATTTAGCTGCCCTGGTGGGCTTCTGTGGAGGGAAAATCTTCCGCTGTGTTTTCTGTTTGTTTGTGGGTTGACAGCCCCAAGTGAATAGATTCACAGGATATGTTTATCAGCTGGTGGATAATCCTGAGCAGAAGTCATCGCAGGCACCTGAACTCTTTGCTTCTATTGGCATCGTCAAATTCTACATCGGAGGAAGTCTTCCAGTGTTGATGGCTTCAGCCTTTAGTGGTGGGGGAACGGGTCTTTGCCCCATGTCTGCGATTAGGGGGCTGTTTGATATTGTCGGCATTCCCTCTCTCAATAAACATAGTTTCTTTAAACATCCCACTAACCATTTTCTCTCCATAGGTAGTTGGAATGTGAGGACTCTGCACAGAGCTTTTTCTCTTGATGTCCTCACACAAGAATTCCACCATTATAATTTAGATATTCTCGGCTTGCAAGAGACCAGATGGACAGATAAAGGTCAGATTCTTAAAAATAATCTTAAATTTCTCTTTTCAGGGAGGGACGACAATAAGCATCACCAAGGCGTGGGTCTGCTTCTCAGCAGACACGCTAGTGATGCTCTTCTAGGATATGAGTGCATTAATGAAAGGTTTCTTACAGCAAAATTTCAGACAAGCGTTAAAGACTTGAATGTTATCTGCTGTTATGCCCCCACTGAGGATGCCGATGAGGATGAGAAGGATAGGTTTTATGAACAACTTCAGGATATTTTGAATTCTGTCAAGAAAGGAGATATTACCCTTGTTCTTGGTGACTTCAATGCCAACGTTGGTACTGACTCTGACCTTTGGGGAGGGATGACTGGCCCTTTTGGTATTGGTAGCTGCAATGGGCAACGTCTCCTACAGGTAAGTAAACTCAATGGTTTCAGAATAACTAACACATATTACAAACACCGTGACATACAAAAATACACATGGGTTTCACCTGATGGGCTGCATAGGAATATGATTGATTATATATTAATTAACAGCAAATGGGCTAGTTCTGTTAGAAATACCAGGTCATATAGGGGAGCTGAAATTGGATCTGACCATTACCTTGTTAAAAGTGTCTTACAACTTAAACTTAAAAAGTGTTGTGCTAGGGTTAAAAAATTTGCTTTTAATACTGAAGCTCTGAAAGACCCAGTTATCGCCAAAGCTTACCATGATAGGTTATTTAGCCATTATGACAGTCATGGTATGCTTACTACTGAAGTTGAGGAAGAATGGGATCATTTTAAACAGGCTTTTTTGGACACTAACAATACTCTTTTAGGAAAAAAGGAGCAGAAGAGGCAGAATTATCTGAGTAATAAGGCACTTGAGCTTATTTCAGAAAGAAAGAACTGCAGGAATGTCCTTAATCAATACCCTACTAGTACTAATAGAAAGCATTACAGAGAGCTTAATAAACGTGTAAAAGATCAGTTAGCTGCTGATAAGAATCTTTGGCTTGATGGTTTGGCTCACAAAGCCGAGGAAGCAGTTAGGCAGCACAACAGCAGAGAGCTGTACCAGATAGTTAATGTTTTGTGTGGTAGAAAACTGACAGGCATACCGGGATTGAAGGATAAACAGGGTAAGGTTATAGATAGGATTCTGTCATGGTTAGGTGGGCTGAGCCTTTCAGTGATATTCTGAACAATGCGGTTAGTTCTATTAGTAAGGTTATAGATAGGATTCTGTCATGGCTAGGTGGGCTGAGCATTTCAGTGATATTCTGAACAATGCGGTTAGTTCTATTCCCATTGTTTGCATTGATGATAGATGCATTGGTGGCTTTAATGTTGGCCCTATAACACAATCTGAAGTTATTTTGGCTGTTTCTAAACTTAAACTTCATAAATCCCCAGGGGTAGATGAAATTACTACCGAAATGCTTAGAGCTGGAAATGTTTCGGTTACCACTTGGATGACTGAAATTCTGAATATCTTTTATGATAAAGGCATGGTTCCTAAGGATTTTACCAGAGCTATTGTTATCCCTATTTTCAAAAAAGGTGATCGCAGTTCTTGTGATAACTATAGGGGTATCAGCCTACTCTCTGTTCCTGGTAAAGTTCTTTCCATGATTGTGCTTAATAGAATTAAGAATCTGGTTGACAGTCAATTGCGTGATGAGCAATGTGGATTCAGAAGTGGTAGGGGATGTGTGGATCAGATATTTTCACTTAGGCAGATTCTTGAGAAATGTTTAGAGTTTCAGAAACCTTTGGTTGCTAGCTTTGTTTATTTCAAAAAGGCTTTCGACTCTGTTGATCGTCATAATTTGTGGTTGATTGTGAAATCATATGGTATACCTGAGAAGTTAGTTACCATAATGAAAGCTCTCTATAATAACACTGAGTCGTGTGTGAGAGTTGGTAAGGCTTGTAGCAATTGGTTTAGCATTACTTCTGGTGTTCGACAAGGGTGCATTTTGTCTCCTTTTCTCTTTAGTTTGGTTATTGATTATGTTATGCGAAATTCACTTCAAGGGAAAGATTTTGGCCTTAAATGGGCTGGAGATACGAAAATTTCTGATTTAGATTATGCTGATGATTTAGCCCTTTTGGCAAATGATGTTGATGAGATGAACTCTTTCATTCGAGCTGTTGATGAGACTGGTAGTAGAGTAGGTTTGGTTATAAACAGAGAGAAAACTAAAGTGATGAAAATTGGTCAGGCAGGCTGTGATTCAGTTAATCTGAATGGTTGCATCTTGAGCAGGTGTCACAGTTTAATTATCTTGGGAGCTATGTAATGGTGATGTGTGGCATGAGATTAACAGACAAATAGGGATTGCTGCCGGGACTTTTAAGAATCTATGGAGAGTGTGGAGAAATAGGCGTATACACCTAAAGACTAAAATTAGTCTGTATAATAGTTTGGTTCTTATTATTATATTTATTAATTCTTATTATTATATTTATTAATTCTTATTATTATCTCTTATGGTAGTGAAACTTGGACACTTTGTAAGCATGATAACAGGAAACTAGATGCTTTTGATTCCAGGTGCTTACGTAGTATCTTGGGCATTAGATGGTTCAACTTTGTAACTAATGATGAGGTTAGGCAAAGGAGTTTGCAACCTTCTTTAAGCAGCATATTGTGCAGAGAGAGACTCCGTTGGTTTGGCCATGTTGCCCGTATGAATAATTATAGATTGGCGAATAGGGTTATGAACAGTGTGCCTAAAGGCCTCAGAAAGAAGGGGAGACCTAGGATGCGGTGGGCGGACAATGTCAAACAGGACCTTGTTAGAATTGGTGTGCAGTGGCCAGATGCAGTAGATGTAGCTCAGGATAGACGTGCTTGGAGAACTAAATTGCACCGTCTGGTTGGACCCCCGTAGCCCATGGCTGCTTGAGGATGATGATGATGATGTAAAGAAATAAACAGTCCATGGTAAAAAACGGAACAAAACTGAAAAAAAAAAAAAAAAAAAATAATAATTTTCAGGCATTTATCGGGTTTTATTATGTAACTAATTTATGTTTAGTATGGGTGGTAATTAGACATTCATAACGTTTAAATATCGATTTTTTTTCCCTCTAGATATTTTTATGATGATAGAATTTCAATGGTTTTTTAAGATAGCATTATTAAGCAACGAGTAATAGTTTTGAGGGGAACCATAGTTCATCTGTTGGTTGCTTCCAATATGTATCATAATACTGTATTTTTCACATAGCCATCCAAGACATATTCTAGGGGCGGGGGTGGCTCATTCGGTAGCGGGCAAGGATCGTATTCTGCAGTTCCCAGGTTCGAGTCCCAGCTGGGTCAGCGTTGAGATTTATCTCCGTAAAACTCCCTGTCCTCAGTCAGTAGGGGACACCGATGGGCTTTGAAACGTTATCCGTCGGATGGGATGTTAAGCCATGGTCCCGTGTGCTGGAGAGAGCCATACCCTGTGCGTGTTAAAGAACACGCTGGATGGCCTTGACGGGAGGCTACCATCTGTCTCCCGACAGCTGTTCCAGTGGATCCCCTTCCCCAGTCTTCTCTGAAACTTCGGGGTCCATGTGACCTGGCCATTTAGCCCATGATGTGCAAAAAAGTGCCGCTCAGAGGTAAAACAACTCAACCCAATCCTTCTGACCTGGGCATTTAGCCCATTTTGGGCAAAAAGGTGCCTCTCAGAGGTAAAATAACCCAATACATATTCCTCACCATAACAGAATCGAGTAATTTTACAGCGAAAACGATATGATCCCTGCTCAGCAACAAGTCGCGCACCTGCACAGTCATACTTCATTCTCTTTTTAGAAACAGCACACAATAATTTATGAAAGCAGATTTCAGAGAGAGAATATCGTAGTGCAAAATCTTGCAGCCAAGTTTTCCATTACGGAAATAAGACTGATTGCGGTACATTGTTGGGCGAAACAGTGGAACAAGATTTCTCCAGAGGAATATGAAAAATAGACCAATTTAGAATGTTACATATGCATAAGAGCAGACGTGTGTGTGTTGTTGCCCAGACTTGTCGAGTGAGCACTGCTGAAGCATTTCCCAGAGGAAGAGAAGTATTTAAGAGGACAGTGGCTCCTAATCAAGGCAGAGATGATAAAAAAAAAGGAAAGGAGTTTTTATCTTAGTGTTGCGGTGCTGCGGTGTGTCAGCGCAAATAAATCTTGCTCCAAAATGCATTGCAACAACAGGACACCCGATGGCGACTGATTAGTGCTAAAGGTTATAATTTCTGGGGTGTGGTGCACACTGCCCATTTGTCACCGATGTGACGTCAGAAACATTCGTCATCTCCACTGAGTCATTCGCTTTTCGAAAAATGAGCCCAGAGACTTGTTTTGAGGTCATTAACGCAGCTTCCTGTTTCTTCTGCGAAACTGGGATTGTGGTATTGATTCGGAAAGTAATTTCCGCTGCCATCGGTTCTCTGTGTGAACTTGGTTTCAGTGATCATCGCTTATGGGCTGAGGTGGAAGTTTACGAAGCACGGTTCTTTTGATGACTGTTTTTTGTTCTTAATTTGACTCGCTGCTGGGGCAGGACGGGTCAGTCGGTAGCGCGCCAGGCTCGTAATCTGTAGTTCCTAGGTTCGAGTCCCAGCTGGGTCAGCGTTGAGATTTATCTCCGCAAAATTCCCCGCCCTGCCCACGGTCAGTAGGGGACACCGATGGGCTTTGGAAAGGCCGCCGTCCGTCGGATGGGACGTTAAGCCGTGGCCCCATATGCGGGAGAGCCATACCCTGTGCACGTTAAAGAACACGCTGGATGGCCTTGACGGGAGGCTACCATCTGTCTCCCAACAGCTGTTCTAGTGGGTCCCCTCTCCCAACCTTCTCTGAGCCTTCGGGGTCCATGTGACCTCGCCATTTAGCCCAATGTGTGCAAAAAAGTGCCGCTCAGAGGTAAAACAACCCAATGCATTTCATACGTGAAATGTGATGCAGATGAAGATTAGGTTGGGATGTTTTTTTCCCCTCAAGCATCATCTTTAATTATCGCAAGCCATCCCCGTAAACTGATAACTAAACCGAAGCTCAATGTAACCTAAGTAATGAACCCGGGCTCAAAGAGTGGACGAACAATACAATCCGTATCAGTCATGGTTCTTGACAGTTGGGGTGAAAGGGGCTTTTCGAGGCAGACGCCGAAACCGGAAAGGCAGTCTAGGGGAGCTCCACGTTGATGCAACGGAGCGGCAGACCGCCCGCCGTATTGCTTGTCACTAACTCCTTGAGATGATGAATCGGATAGAGCGCTTTCCTCTCCTCTTCTGATGCTTCTTCAGTCCTGCAGGTGACGAGAACCCGCACCACCTCGTGGCCAACAAATATACAGCACTGTCGTCATTAAGAGAAGCTCAGTCGATGAGAGCGAAACTGGAGCAAGAGCCCACTTTTCTGCTGGAGCGATATCTTCCGCGTGGTAGGCGACACTCTAATAATATTGTTGAGAAGAGTTTATTACTAGGAGGGCAAGGAGGGTGTATGTGGGGGAAAGTTAGAATAAGATCACTGAGGCTTTGTGGGCGTTGCTTTTTTAGTCTTATGTTCTCTCACTGATGGTTTTTTTTTTCCTCTGAGAGACACTTTTTTTTTCACACAATGGCTAAATGACAAGGTCACAAAGACCCCAAGGGCTCATAAATGCTTGCTGGAAGGCGACCCAGTGGACAACTGTTAGGAGACAGACACACAATGGCTAAATGACCAGGTCACAAAGACCCCAAGGGCTCATAAATGGTTGCTGGAAGGCGACCCAATGGACAACTGTTAGGAGACAGACACACAATGGCTAAATGACCAGGTCACAAAGACCCCAAGGGCTCATAAATGGTTGCTGGAAGGCGACACAGTGGACAATTGTTAGGAGACAGACACACAATGGCTAAATGACCAGGTCACAAAGACCCCAAGTGCTCATAAATGGTTGCTGGAAGGCGACCCAGTGGACAACTGTTAGGAGACAGACACACAATGGCTAAATGACCAGGTCACAAAGACCCCAAGGGCTCATAAATGGTTGCTGGAAGGCGACCCAATGGACAACTGTTAGGAGACAGACACACAATGGCTAAATGACCAGGTCACAAAGACCCCAAGGGCTCATAAATGGTTGCTGGAAGGCGACACAGTGGACAATTGTTAGGAGACAGACACACAATGGCTAAATGACCAGGTCACAAAGACCCCAAGTGCTCATAAATGGTTGCTGGAAGGCGACCCAGTGGACAACTGTTAGGAGACAGACACACAATGGCTAAATGACCAGGTCACAAAGACCCCAAGGGCTCATAAATGGTTGCTGGAAGGCGACCCAGTGGACAACTGTTAGGACGACAGATGGTTGCCTTTCATCAAGGCTAATGTATTTTTTAATGTGCACAGGATTTTTCCTCTTCTACACTGAAGTGCCACTGAATTAGGGATAGCAATCTAGTAACGTGTTGGACCCCCTCTGGCCCTAATAACGGCCGCCACACGATGAGGCAAGGACTCCACAAGCTTGTGTAAATGTTCCACAGGTATGGTGACCCATGCATCCTCCAGAACTGTCCACAATTCTCTCAAGGTCATTGCTGATGGGACACGGGCCCGAACACTACTCGACGGTATCCCAAAGATTTTCGATTGGATTTAAATCTGGGCTTCCAAGTGGCCATTTCATTATTTCAAAGTCAGCAGAATGCTCCTGCAACCATTCAGTAGTCAATCTGGATCTGTGAGATGAACAGTTGTCTTGCTGCTAGACGCCATCTCCATTAGGATGCATAATGGCCATAAATAGGTGTAGATGGTCAGTCATGAGTTCTACGTACCAGGATGCATAATGGCCATAAATAGGTGTAGATGGTCAGTCATGAGTTCTACGTACCAGGATGCATTGAGAGTCGTCGGTACACGTAACAAAGATCCCATAGAGGTCCAATAGAAGACACCCTTAAGCCATCAATGAGCCACCACCAGCTTGTACTGTTCCGACCTGACATGCAGGATCCATGGCTTCATGGAGTTAGCGCCATACCCTCAGTCTCCCATCAGCGTGATGATGTTAAATCGGGATTCATCACTCCATCGAAAATTGGAAACGGATAGCCATCCGTTGCCAATTTTCGATGGTCAAGTTTCGATGTTCTTTAGCCCAGGCAAGGCGTTGAGCTTGGTGTCGTGCCGTTAGAAGTGGGACTCTCGTAAGTCTTCGACTCCCGAAGCCAAGACAATGAAGTGGGCGTTGCACGGTCCGTGCACTGACTTACCGGCTGGAACCCACTTTCAGGTGGGAGGTGATTTCATGAAATGTCTGGGGCGGGGGTGGCTCAGTCGGTAGCGCGTCAGGCTCGTAATCTGTAGTTCCCAGGTTCGAGTCCCAGCTGGGTCAGCGTTGAGATTTATCTCCGCAAAATTCCCCGCCCTGCCCACGGTCAGTATGGGACACCTATGGGCTTGGAAAGGCCGCCGCCCGTCGGATAGGACGTTAAGCCGTGGCCCCGTGTGTGGGAGAGCCATACCCTGTGCACGTTAAAGAACACGCTGGATGGCCTTGACGGGAAGCTACCATCTGTCTCCCAACAGCTGTTCCAGTGGGTCCCCTCCCCCAACCTTCTCTGAGCCTTCGGGGTCCATGTGACCTGGCCATTTAGCCCATGGTGTGCAAAAAAGTGCCGCTCAGAGGAAAAACAACCCAACCCATGAAATGTCTGGTCCCTATCGGTCCGTACGATGCGGGTCAGACGGCGAAGCCCATGATCATTCAAGGCTGATTATCATTTGTAGTTTGTCCGGGTGTTTTTTTTTTGCTGGAATTTATTTCCGGAACACTCTTGAAATTGTCATACGAGAAAATCCAAGTTCGTTGACAATTTCGGAGATCGAGTATCCCATCCGTCTGGCACACACGATCTGCCCTCTGTCAATTGCATTTCAATCCCGCGCCTTTCCCATTACGCTTTTCACGACGAATGCTTGGGGAAGCTAAAGCTGACAGCTATACACGACCTGAGTTTTAGTCACGCATGCGCGCAAATGCGGACTTGCCGTACTGAATTTGGATAACGTCTCCTATCTCTAATTCAATGGCACTTCAGTGTATAATCGGAGCCACGGCTTTACGTCCGATCGGCGGAAGGCGACTCTTTCAACCCCATCGGTGCCCCTTTTTTGGAATGAGAGCAGGGGGGGGGGGGGGGGTAGCGGGAATAAATCTCAACGCTGGCAAAGGTGGGACTACAGTCCGACTCGCTACAGATTGAGTCTTCCCTCCACCCTCGCCCCTCTGTGTTTCACTCATTCTGTTATTCGATACAATCAATCGATTAAACGTTTCATCTGTGCTTGTTTTCATACTTTTGGTAATGCGATTTTTCTAGCTATATACGTATAATCAATAAGGTCGTGAATTTGGTTCTGTTTCCAGGGCTAATTTGGGTTGGGTTGTTTTACCTCTGAGCGGCACTTTTTTGCACACCATGGGCTAAATGGCCAGGTCACATGGACCCCGAAGGCTCAGAGAAGGTTGGGGGAGGGGAACCACTGGAACAGCTGTTGGGAGACAGATGGTAGCCTCCCGTCAAGGCCATCCAGCGTGTTCTTTAACGTGCACAGGGTATGGCTCTCCCGCACAAGGGGCCACGGCTTAACGTCCCATCCGACGGACGGCGGCCTTTCCAAGCCCATCGGTGTCCCCTACTGACCGTGGGCAGGGCGAGAAATTTTGCGGAGATAAATCTCAACGCTGACCCAGCTGGGACTCGAACCTGGGAACTACAGATTACGAGCCTGGCGCGCTACTGACTGAGCCACCCCCGCCCCTTCCAGGGCTAAACTGATGAGGATCAAGGCAGTTTTAACTAGAATAGCTAAACTTCAAACGTAGAATGTAAGAAATGCTATTTTCCAATTTTCGTTACAACATTTCGTTTTATCGAGCTGAATGTTTCAGACTTTTCTCTTTCGCAATGGTGTTTAAGTTGAAGAATTGACCTCTAAATTATTTAATGATTAGTTTATATTAACTTGGTCAATAATAAGTTTGTTACTTGGAACAAACTTTTGTGAAGTGGACAACATCAGACACATCTCAGGGGGAAATAAAATGACATTTAACCTATTTGCACGTTAGCAGATGGACACTTTTCTAGTGCTGAAATTTTATTATTCAAAACGATTTGCAATGGAACATCTCTGGAAACTTCCATCTCTCCCTAACCCTTCCACTGGGTAGGGTTGGGGCGGGGATGGCTCAGTCGGTAGCGCGCCAGGCTCCTAATCTGCAGTTCCCAGGTTCGAGTCCCAGCTGGGTCAGCGTTGAGATTTATCTCCTCAAAACTCCCCGCCATGCCCACGGTCAGTAGGCGAAACCGATGGGCTTGGAAAGACCGCCGTCCGTCGGATGGGACGTTAAGCCGTGGCCCCGTGTGCGGGAGAGCCATACCCTGTGCACGTTAAATAACACGCTGGATAGCCTTGATGGGAGGCTACCATCTGTCTCCCAACAGCTGTTCCAGTGAGTCCCCTCCCCCAACCTTCTCTGAGCCTTCGGGATCCATGTGACCTGGCCATTTAGCCCATGATATGCAAAAAAGTTCCGCTCAGAGGTAAAACAACCCAACTGGGTACGGTTCTTTTCTCACCACACTATTCACACACACGAAGCGTTTTGAATTTTGGCGTCCTTGTGACCTGACCATTTATACTAGGATGTAATGGGGGGGGGGAGTCCTCCAAGAACAATCGAGCCGATCCGACAGGGTGCATAAAATCTCGAATATTTTGCCATAGCAAAGGATATTTTAATTTTAGCGGCATTAAATGAAGTAACTCATTTGTTGGCCGTAGCTACTCTAAATGTTCACTCCAAAGAGAAAAGGTTCTTTAATTCGTGAGCTGCGGGGTCATCTTTCATTGCAGCAGGTGTAGAAACTTCATCAAAATAAACACCTGAACTTCAGATTTACGACAGTAACAACACGTTTCGCGCTGCTGTGAAAAAATAAGGAGGCAAAAAAAGAAACAATGCCATTTCTGTCACGGGGGGTGGGGGGGGGGCTCTCTCAAGTCAAAGAAAGTTCAATCATTTGCTTTTCTAACTTGAGCCAAGGGCATGGACCTCAGAGGGTATCAAATATTTGCTCTTCCCACAAAACACGGCTCTGGCTTGCTTTAAAGATGACTACTTTTTGAACGAAACAAACAGCAGATGACGGCCGTGTTGTTTCTGCTGTCAGTCTCGACACTGAGTTCTCGTTAGCTCTAAATACATGCTGTCAGGGTTCTGTTTCAGCGCTGACCTCTGCTCTGCAGAAACCTGTTTGGAGTCCGAGTGAGGCTTGCTGTATGGTAATGTATGTGTCAGGGTTGCTACTGCCCCGTCACTCAGCGCAACAGGGATTGGTTGAGCTTTGAGGCCCTGCCCAAATCGAACAAGCAAACTGTGGGAGACTTTCTCCAGCAGTGTGACTCTCAGGGGAGATGCCTCAGAGAGGGAATGACCCACTGCAAACAATGTATGGGAAGAGGAAAAAACGATGAGCAAACTGGAAACTGAAACTGTTTCAGTTGAGTGAAATCTAAGAAAAAAGGTTTCTGTCGTTTCGACATGTAATTAGGACGAAGGATGAGTGGGTTGGGTTGTTTTACCTCTGAGCGACACTTTTTTGCACACCATGGGCTAAATGGCCAGGTCACATGGACCCCGAAGGCTCAGAGAAGGTTGGGGGAGGGGACCCACTGGAACAGCTGTTGGGAGACAGATGGTAGTCTCCCGTCAAGGCCATCCAGCGTGTTCTTTAACGTGCACAGGGTATGGCTCTCCCGTACACGGGGCCACGGCTTAACGTCCCATCCGACGGACGGCGGCCTTTCCAAGCCCATCGGTGTCCCCTACTGACCGTGGGCAAGGCGGGAATTTTGCGGAGATAAATCTCAACGCTGACCCAGGTGGGACTCGAACCTGGGAACTACAGATTACGAGCCTGGCGTGCTACCGACTGAGCCACCCCCGCCCCCATGGACGAGTGGTTTTTCTTAGATCATTCAGAACTACACTAAAAAAGGATGACCTCATTAGAAGTGGAAATTAACTTTAGACATGAGTTAATGAATTTCGGATGAAGATGAGAGGGTGTACCGACTCGATTAGATATATTAACGGTTGTAAGAGTAATGAAAATGAAGTTTTTTCCTTGGCTGTAGAATCCTTGAAAGGCAACAGTATCAAGTTGCATATGTTTGGAAATTCGCTGAGTTGTGACAGATTAGTAACTGTGTGTTTAGCTGTTGTTCATATCATAAAGAAATTAGCGTGCATTTATTTAAATTTAATATTTAAGGCATTTGCGCATAACAATTGTTAATAGATATTGATCTTTTAACCAGATTTATTCTTAAGATGCCGAAACTGCTCTACAATCAGTTTCCTTCCTCGACTCTGTTCAGAGCTGCCCAGGTTCGAGTCCCAGCTGGGTCAGCGTTCAGATTTATCTCCGCAAAATTCCCCGCCCTGCCCACGGTCAGTAGGGGACACCGATGGGCTTGGAAAGGCCGCCGTCCGTCGGATGGGACGTTAAGCCGTGGCCCCGTGTACGGGAGAGCAATACCCTGTGCACGTTAAAGAACACACTGGATGGTCTTGACGGGAGGATATCATCTGTCTCCCCACAACTGTTCCAGTGGGTCCCCACCCCCAACCTTCTTTGAGCCTTCGGGGTCCTTGTGACCTGGCCATTTAGCCCATGGTGTGCAAAAAATGCCGCTCAGAGGTAAAACAACCCAACCCAACTCTCTTTTAGTATTCCATTATCTCAACAAATTTGTTTACTAAAAACATTTAATACAAACGTGTTCACTGTTCAAATATTTCCCACACGCGAAGGAATAAAAAACATACAAAATCGAAGGAGTAACAACGATAACCTTCGAAAAACCTTCAGAGAGTGTAGATGATGAATGAATAACATATATGTCATCATTATGAAAATTAATACATTGCAATGGCATCTGAAGGGAGAACACAGTTTGAAATCTTTGTAGCATAAAATTTATTTTACCTCTCAGCTGCGCTTTTTTTTTGGCACAGTGTGGGCTAAATGTTTCAGAAAAGGTTGTTGAAGAGGATCCTCTGGTCAGCTCTTAGGCTATCCAGCAAGTTGTTTAACATGCCCAGCGTATTATTCGTATTGCTCTCTTTCATATGGTATCACGGCTTAAGGTTCCATCTGACGGACGACAACATTTCCAGGCTCATCGCTGTTCCCCTTTCTCGCCTAGGGCTTATGGGATGTTTTACCTCTGAGTGGCACATTTTTTGCACATCATTGGCTAAATGGTCAGATCACAAGGACCCCGAAGACCAGAGAAGATTGGGGAAGAGGACCCACTGGAACAGCTGTTGGGAGACAGATCGTAACTCCCAGTCAAGGCCATCAGCGTGTTGTTTAACGTGCACAGGGAGCTCTCCCGCACATGGAGCCACGGCTTAACGTCCCAACCGACGAACGGCGGTCTTTCCAAGTACATCGGTGTCCCCTACTGACCGTGGGCAGGGTGGGGAGTTTTGCGGAGATAAATCTCAACGCTGACCCAGCTGGGACTCGAACCTGGGAACTACAGATTACGAGTCTGGCGCGCTACCGACTGAGCCACCCCCCCGCCCCTCTCGCCTGCAAGATGGGGATTTAGCGAAGATAAATCTCGATGCTGGCCTTGAACTTGGGAAATTCAGAATACGCGACGCCTAATATTATTTAATAAGATTATTTAAGGTCCTCAGAAGTAGTTATAGCCACTAAACCACCAGAAGACTACTAAGCTCCTTGAAGGCGTTGGGAAAAAAATCCAAAGCATGGTGGTTTCCTTCCAATCCCTTCTAGGATTTCCTCTCAGGAGTAAAATAACTTAATTAATAAAAAACATATTTATTTTAAAAGAGAATTTCGCTTAATCCCTTCTCCCCTCCCCCCATACATATACTATATAACGATGCATAAATATGGCATACATATTTTAAACTCGCGAAAAATTTCTGAATTCGGTTTTGGAAAGGAATTCCTCAACCCAATGGCTTCCTCTTTCAAAGTACATTTGTTTTATGGTTTATTTTACTTTTGTGTGCACTTTTATACACACAATGGGCAAAAGGGCCAGGTTAGGTTGGGTTGTTTTACCTCTGAGCGGCACTTTTTTGCACACCATGGGCTAAATGGCCAGGTCACATGGACCCCGAAGGCTCAGAGAAGGTTGGGGGAGGGGACCCACTGGGAACAGCTGTTGGGAGACAGATGGTAGCCTCCCGTCAAGGCCATCCAGCGTGTTCTTTAACGTGCACAGAGTATGTCTCTCCTGCACAAGGGGCCACGGCTTAACGTCCCATCCGACGGACAGCGGCCTTTCCAAGCCCATCGGTGTCCCCTACTGACCGTGGGCAGGGCGGGGAATTTTGCGGAGATAAATCTCAACGCTGACCCAGCTGGGACTCAAACCTGGGAACTACAGATTACGAGCCTGGCGCGCTACCGACTGAGCCACCCCCGCCCCTGTAATTGCTAGTGTTTTGAAGCATAAAATGCTGCGGTTATTTTCGTAAAATGTTTCTACCTTAAAATATCTTCGCTGTTGATTCCGATTACAGGGAAGCGGAAGTAATTAGTGGTCATTCAAATGACCAACAGCTGTTCTCCGAGTTAAATTCAATTTTTAATTTTAAAGCACTTTGTAATCTCTTGATTGGAAAAGGGAACATGACCAGATGGGTTCTAATTTCAGAGAATGGATGGGAACAGAGATTCCGTTGCTTTCGTGGCATCGGAGAACGATTAGAAAAAGAAAAATTTAAACACGAAAAGCAGGAAATAGGCGAAGGAGAATTCGCCTTTAATGCTCATATGGAATGAATGGGGTTCACGCGATCTTCGTATTTCAGCTATATGGGGAAAAGTAGTTAAGAATACTAAATTCATGGATGTAATAATTGGTCCTTTCGTTAGAAAACTAACTTCCGAATCTTCGCAACTCCATGTCGATCACATTTCTGATAAAAATCAAAATTTTGTTGCATAACTCTTAAATCAGTTAAGGAAATCTCTGTACAAACCAAAAATTAAGTATCTTTTCTAAACGTATGTGGGGGCGGGGGTGGCTTAGTCGGTAGCGCGCCAGGCTCGTAATCTGTAGTTCCCAGGTTCGAGTCCCAGCTGGGTCAGCGTTGAGATTTATCTCCGCAAAATTCCCCGCCCTGCCCACGGTCAGTAGGGGACACCGATGGGCTTGGAAAGGCCGTCGTCCGTCGGATGGGACGTTAAGCCGTGGCCCCGTGTGCGGGAGAGCCATACCCTGTGCACGTTAAAGAACACGCTGGATGGCCTTGACGGGAGGCTACCATCTGTCTCCCAACAGCTGTTCCAGTGGGTCCCCTCCCCTAACCTTCTCTGAGCCTTCGGGGTCCAAGTGACCTGGCCATTTAGCCCAATCTGTGCAAAAAAAGTGCCGCTCAGAAGTAAAACAACCCAACAACCCTAAACGTATGTGCAGAGTTATTGCCAGTTTCAAGGGGCGGGGGTGGCTCAGTCGGTGTTTCTTGGTGGAATATTATTTGGTTACTTGGTGGAATATTTTTCACTGCTGGATCAGCGTTGAGATTTATCTCCGCAAAACTCCCCTCCCTGATCACGGTCAGTAAGGGACATCGATGGGCTTGGAAAGGCCGCCATCCGTCGGATGGGACGTTAAACCGTGGCTACGTATGCGGGAGAGTCATACCCTGTGAGTCTCCCAACAACTGTTCCAGTGGGCACGTTAAAGAACACGCTGGATGGCCTTGACGGGAGGCTACCATCTGTCTCCCAACAGCTGTTCCAGTGGGTCCCCTCCCCTAACCTTCTCTGAGCCTTCGGGGTCCAAGTGACCTGGCCATTTAGCCCAATGTGTGCAAAAAAGTGCCGCTCAGAGGTAAAACAACCCAACCCATTTGCAAATATGAGCCTGAGGAGGTATATATTATTATTCCTCTTACCGGATATTATTATTAATATAATTTATTCCATGAAATGAGTGGTTGCATAACGGAAGACTCAGTGATTTTTTTTTATCATTCAGAAATATTTGATCAAAATCATAATGTTTAAAAAAAAATGTACAGATCGAGATTCTTTTTTTTTAAATTTACTCTGGCCGAGTGGTTAGCCCGCTTGGCTGATGATCTACGGGACCTGGGTTCAAGACCCGGGTAAGGCATGGTTGTTTTTCTGCTGAGGTCCTGCCATCCTCACAGACCTTCTACTATGACGTATAGACTGACGAGCTCCTGTCAGACCTCTGAGGCAAGCAGCTGCGTGAGGGATTTTTTTTATTATTATTTTTAGTATTTGCATCATTATAGAGTATATCTACAGTTTTTCCGAATATCCATTTATTTAATTTAAATAATCCGTACATTATAATAGATTGTAATAGATAAATAATCCATTTATTTATTCTACTTTATCAGTCACTATATACCCATATGGAAACATTATAATTGTAAAACTCTTTTTGTTTAATATAAAGTTAAAATACATTTCCGAAAGTTGTTTCTCGTATGACAACGATTTGCAATTAATGAAAGAAGTAAGAGTACAGTCGCTCAAAAAAGTATCCGAACACTATGGTTGATTACAGAATTAGGAAAAAATATCTGGCAACGATTTTTTTAGAAATTAGTGATCTGGCAACCTTCGTGTCACGTGATTACAGAATTCAGAAAAAATATCTGGAGCGTGTACAGCAACTGTACACGCTCCAGTTACCGTTCACAGCAAACTGGAGCGTGTGCAGTTACTGCACACGCTCCAGTTTCGTGTCACGTGACACAAAGGTTGCCAGATCATTAATTTCTAAAAAAAATCGTTGCCAGATATTTTTTCCGAATTCTGTAATCAACCATAGCGTTTGGATACTTTTTTAAACGACTGTACCATTTGAAAATGAGGCGGAGTGGTCGGTAGCGCTCCAAGCTCGTTATCTGCAGTTCACAGGTTCGAATCCTAACTGTTCATGCAATAAACATTTTCTCTGTTAATAAGACTCTAATAAGAATAATAATAAGATATCTTGGCTGAGCAAGAAAGATGACTGTGTTTGGAGAGTCCGCCCATTTCCCTAATCTTATCTGAGCCTTTAGTATCCTTGTAACCTGGCATTTAGCCCATTGTGTGCACGCGCCACTCAATGGGTTGGGTTGGGTTGTTTTACCTCTGAGCGGCACTTTTTTGCACACCATGGGCTAAATGGCCAGGTCACATGGACCCCGAAGGCTCAGAGAAGGTTGGGGGAGGGGACCCACTGGAACAGCTGTTGGGAGACAGATGGTAGCCTCCCGTCAAGGCCATCCAGCGTGTTCTTTAACGTGCACAAGGTATGGCTCTCCCACACACGGGGCCACGGCTTAACGTCCCATCCGACGCACGGTGGTCTTTCCAAGCCCATCGATGTCCCCTACTGACCGTGGGCAGGGCGGGGAATTTTTGGGGAGATAAATCTCAACGCTGACCCAGCTGGGACTCGAACCTGGGAACTACACATTACGAGCCTGGCGCGCTACCGACTGAGCCACCCCCGCCCCGCCACTCAATGGTGTAACAACCCAATTTCCTGTGCCCATTAAAGAACACTCGGAATGACTTTGATGGAGATTTCCCCTCGGTTAATCTGGGCCGACTGTCTATCGATTATATTTTTAAAACAATTCATTCGCATTGATTTTTGATTCTACACTTTAATGTAAAAATCGCCTTGCAGTTGGGGGTGGGACGGCTCAATCGTTAGCGCGCCGGGCCCGAATTCGCAGTTTCCAGGTTCGAGTTCCGCCTGGGCCAGCTACTTCCGCTATCATAGGCCAGTAGGAGACACCGATGGGCTTGGAAAGGCTGCCATCCGTCGGATGGGACATTAAGCAGTGGCTCCTTGTGTGGGAAAGTCATACCTTCTGCGCGTTAAAGAACACTCTGGATGGCCTTAAAGTGAGGCTACCGTCTGTCGCTCAACAGCTGTACAGTAGGTCCCTTCCCTCAACCATATCTCATCCCTCGGGATGGGTTGGGTTGTTTTACCTCTGAGCGGCACTTTTTTGCACACCATGGGCTAAATGGCCAGGTCACATGGACCCCGAAGGCTCAGAGAAGGTTGGGGGAGGGGACCCACTGGAACAGAGCTGTTGGGAGACAGATGGTAGCCTCCCGTCAAGGCCATCCAGCGTGTTCTTTAACGTGCACAGGGTATGGCTCTCCCGCACACGGTGCCACGGCTTAACGTCCCATCGGACGAACGATGGCCTTTCCAAGCCCATCGGTGTCCCCTACTGACCGTGGGCAGGGCGGGGAATTTTGCGGAGATAAATCTCAACGCTGACCCAGCTGGGACTCGAACCTGGGAACTACAGATTACGAGCCTGGCGCGCTAACGACCGAGCCACCCCCGCCCCATATCCCTCGGGATCTTTGTGACCTGGCCCTTTAGCCCATGGTGTGCAAAAAAGTGCCGCTCAGAGGTAAAACAACCCAAACCAATCACCTTGCAGTTACGATGCACCATACTGAAATCTTTTACCGGTAATTCCATAACCCACTGGCTCACTTTTATCCCTTATAAATGAATAGGAACTAACAGTTGATCTCTAAAGCAGCGTCGTTTTAACTCCAAAGTTTTTTCCACCAAAACATAGCGTGGATAAACAATTTCTTAGTAGAAATCTTCTACCATTTGAGAAAAAAGATCTGCAGACACCTTTTTCAGACATTAACCGTTACCGATCGCATCTCGAATCCTTCACGAATGGGATTGTCTCAAGGGATGTGAGCTTGCCTCTCGTTGCTTAGCATCACCTGAGAGAAAATCTTCAAAGAGGAATCCTTCCTCACCTCTCTGCTCATGATCCATTAAATATTAATTCAGCTTTGAATTTCCTATCCAACATTTTGCCACTCGGCTTTGCTGAAGTAAAACTCTTAAAATATCTCGCATGTATCAGATAATTTGAGCCCAGCGAGTGAATTCGATTATTAATATATGGGAAATTTTAAATTCTTGATTTTTCTGCCTGCTCGTCACTTAACGAAAGTCGGTGAACTTAAGTGATTTTATAAGAGAGAGCCTCACCATTTATCTTCTTGTAATCTGTAAGATATTTCGAAATTTGAATTGTCATTATGGTACGAGTTCCAACTAGGATTTTCGGTATGCCCCAGGCCTCGATCTGGAAAAAAAAAACAAGGTGGGGGTGGGGGTGCAAGATATTTGCTGGGTTGAGTTGTTTTACCTCTGAGAGGTACTTATTTTTTCACACAATGGGCTACAGAGCCAGTTACAAGGACTCCAAGAGATCAGAGAAGGTTGGGGGAGGGATTCACCAGACAGCTGTTAGGAGACAGATTGTAGCCTCCCGTCAAGGCCATCCAGAGTGCTTTTTAACGTGCACAGTTCAAACGCTCTGCCGCACACGAGGTCACGGCTCAAAGTCCCATCCGACGGACTGCGGCCTTTTCTAGCCCATCGGTGTCCCTTACTGAGAGAGGACACACACCGGAGATAAATCTCAACGCTGGACGATGGAGAACTCGAACCTAGAAAATGAAATTACGAGCTTGGCGCGCTACCGACTAAGCCAAATCCCGGCAAGAGAGTAACTCTCCATTGCAGTGTAACTTTCGTTTCAGAGGTTTTAAAAAAATGTGGGAAATTTGTATAAGTTTTAATCATTTTTGTCATCCATTTCCCTTCCTAGTATTCTCCAAGGGGTCTCTTACATTCGACCCTTCTTTGACGTATTTTATGTGTATATCTTAAAAACTTTACTTCCCCCCCCGCCGTTTTTGTATTCGATTTGTTCCCAATATCTCCTGCTAAGCCTCCTCCCCCCTCCATTTCTGCAACTACAATGTCCTGACTGCACAATAGTCAGATGCCTGCCAATAGATCTGTTAACACACCGACTCCAGACACACAATTATACGTTTTCTATTGATTTTCTCTTTCACTATACCTCTAAATTAAATTCCTTATCCATGGTTTGGGTTGTTTCACCTCTGAGCAGCACTTTTTTGCACACAATGGGCTAAATGGCAGGTCACATGAACCCCGAAAGCTCAGAGAAGGTTGGGGGAGGGGACCCACTGGAAGAGCTGTGGGAGACAGATGGTAGCCTCCCGTCAAGGCCATCCAGCGTGTTCTTTAACGTGCACAGGGTATGGCTCTCCCGCACATGGGGCCACGCCTTAACGTCCCATCCGACGGACGGCGGCCTTTCCAAACCCATCGATGTCCCCTACTGACCGTGGGCAGGGCGGGGAATCCATATCCATGACAGACACACTTTAATTAATAAAATACCAAATTATCTCTACATGGTTATTGTTACTCTTTTTACACTATCTATTTGTATTTTTTTACCCCTTAGAGCAGTGGATCTAAACCTTTTACGCTTCACGTACCCCCTTGAAATGTGTAACTGGCGTACCGTCATCATGGCCGAGTGATTAGCACGCTTGGCTACTGATCTAAGGGACCTGGGTTCGAACCCCGGGCACGGCATCATTCTGTGTGTTTTCTGCTGAGGTTCTGCCATTCTTACAGACATTCTACTATGACATATAAACTGATACGCTCCTGTTAGACCTCTGTGGCAAGCAGCTTCTTAAGGGGGTATTTATTTTTTATTATTATAGTATAAAAATGGAAATAAAATAAAACATATATATATATACACATTAAATTTTGTATTCATAAATTACATATATCGATAAACAACACAAAAAAAAAGACATTTTTGCACAGCAGAATTGCCAACTTAGCGACTTTGTTATTAGATCGAGCGACTTTTGAGCTCTCACGGCGTAACCCAAAACATTTTAACGCGCACCCCACTTTGAGAACCCCTGATCTTAGTCGTTACCGTTATCATAACCCATTTGTAGGTCGTGAAACCAATTTAGTGGGTCGGAATCAGCATTTTTTTAATGAAAGAGAATAGAAAATATCAGAGTGACTCCCACAGACTAGGTAGCGAAGTAATTTCTTATTGTGGGTCGCGGTGAAAAAGTTTCAGAGATATTCCACAAAGTAACATTACCTACCTAGAGTTCACGTAATCACATATTCTTACATATAGCATTAGCGTAAATTTTATGAGTCACCGAATTTTATTATATTTTGCTAAGTTTGATTGATTTCTCCCAACAATCTGGGGACGCGAATGGCTCGGTGGGTAGCGCGCCAAACTCGTAATCTGCATTTCGAGTGCCAACTGGGTCAGCGTTGAGACTTATCTCCACAAAATTCCCCGCCCTGCCCACGGTCAGTAGGGGAGATCGATGTGCTTGGAAAGGCCGCCGTCCGTCGGATGGGATATTAAGCCGTAGACCGTGTGCAGGGAGAGCCATACCCTGTGCACGTTAAAGAACACACTGGATGGTCTTGACGGGAGACTAAAATCTGTTTCCCAACGGCTGTTCCATTGAGTCATCTTCCCCCAACCTTCTCCGAGCCTTCTGGGTTCTCGTGATTGGCTATTTAGCCTATTGGTGTTCAAAAAGGTGCCTCTCAGAGGCAAAAAATACAACAATCTAAAACAATCATGTGAATAATAAAGAAATATCATTATTCTTCTGCATTTAAAACACAGCTATGAGTTATAAATAATTAGACAGCAACAATTTTTCTGCGTAAATTCAACGATTACCACTTTTTTTATTTCGCTCCGACACATATTAGACAATGCGATAACGGCTAGCAGCTAGTTAAATCAGCTGATTTTTCCTTATCGTGGAGAGCGCTGCAAACAATCTCCAAGAAGTCGTCTTCCTCATCACTCCTACATGGCACGGTAAAGCGAGAAGTCAACCCAGTAGTAACAGAGCTAATCAGAGGAACAGCCTTGGATTGCATAAATATTGATGATCAACATTTAATACGAAGCTCCTCCTCTGTTTCTTCCGAGTCAAAAATCGTGAGAGAAGAAAAAGGGTTAGGACATCGTGACCATTAAAACTCCTCGGAAACCAAGACGTCACGTAGAGATTGACGGGAGATGGATCCGTCAGATGGTAGCCTCCCGTCAAGATGGTAGCCTCCCGTCAGTGAAGAACCTACTTTCAAGGAATATAAATAGTTCATTAATATTAATTAACTGAAATCAACAAAAAAGGTGAAAAAAAAGAAAATTTAGACTTACCTGATAGGAACTTCGCCGGTGATAATCCCATCTCTTCTGAGGCACTCGTTGAATAGGCTAGCGCGTTCAGCCCATTAGAGCGAACAGCGGTAACCCTCACACGAGCAAGGTTTCGCGTGCGACCATAAAGGTGCACAGCGGCATATATAGCCTCGTTTGAATATCTCCAATGGTCGGTGGATAGGGACTTGACCAAAGTATTTGGAAAGTAAGAGAAAACTTAGACTTACCTGATAGGAACTTGGCCGGTGATAATCCCATGTCTTCTGAGGCACTCGTTGAATAGGCTACCGCGTTCAGCCCATTAGAGCGAACAGCGGTAACCCTCACACGAGCAAGGTTTCGCGTGCGACCATAAAGGTGCACAGCGGCATATACAGCCTCGTTTGAATATCTCCAATGGTCGGTGGATAGAGACTTGACTAAAGTATTTGGAAAGTAAGAGAAAACTTAGACTTACCTGGTAGGAACTTGGCCGGTGATAATCCCATGTCTTCTGAGGCACTCGTTGAATAGGCTACCGCGTTCAGCCCATTAGAGCGAACAGCGGTAACCCTCACACGAGCAAGGTTTCGCGTGCGACCATAAAGGTGCACAGCGGCATATACAGCCTCGTTTGAATATCTCCAATGGTCGGTGGATAGAGACTTGACCAAAGTATTTGGAAAGTAAGAGAAAACTTAGACTTACCTGATAGGAACTTGGCCGGTGATAATCCCATGTCTTCTGAGGCACTCGTTGAATAGGCTACCGCGTTCAGCCCATTAGAGCGAACAGCGGTAACCCTCACACGAGCAAGGTTTCGCGTGCGACCATAAAGGTGCACAGCGGCATATACAGCCTCGTTTGAATATCTGCAATGGTCGGTGGATAGGGACTTGACCAAAGTATTTGGAAAGTAAGAGAAAACTTAGACTTACCTGATAGGAACTTGGCCGGTGATAATCCCATCTCTTCTGAGGCACTCGTTGAATAGGCTACCGCGTTCAGCCCATTAGAGCGAACAGCGGTAACCCTCACACGAGCAAGGTTTCGCGTGCGACCATAACGGTGCACAGCGGCATATACAGCCTCGTTTGAATATCTCCAATGGTCGGTGGATAGGGACTTGACCAAAGTATTTGGAAAGTAAGAGAAAACTTAGACTTACCTGATAGGAACTTGGCCGGTGATAATCCCATCTCTTCTGAGGCACTCGTTGAATAGGCTACCGCGTTCGGCCCATTAGAGCGAACAGCGGTAACCCTCACACGAGCAAGGTTTCGCGTGCGACCATAAAGGTGCACAGCGGCATATACAGCCTCGTTTGAATATCTCCAATGGTCGGTGGATAGGGACTTGACCAAAGTATTTGGAAAGTAAGAGAAAACTTAGACTTACCTGATAGGAACTTGGCCGGTGATAATCCCATCTCTTCTGAGGCACTCGTTGAATAGGCTACCGCGTTCGGCCCATTAGAGCGAACAGCGGTAACCCTCACACGAGCAAGGTTTCGCGTGCGACCATAAAGGTGCACAGCGGCATATACAGCCTCGTTTGAATATCTCCAATGGTCGGTGGATAGAGACTTGACCAAAGTATTTGGAAAGTAAGAGAAAACTTAGACTTACCAGATAGGTACTTGGCCGGTGATAATTCCATCTCTTCTGAGGCACTCGTTGAATAGGCTACCGCGTTCAGCCCATTAGAGCGAACAGCGGTAACCCTCACACGAGCAAGGTTTCGCGTGCGACCATAAAGGTGCACAGCGGCATATACAGCCTCGTTTGAATATCTCCAATGGTCGGTGGATAGAGACTTGACCAAAGTATTTGGAAAGTAAGAGAAAACTTAGACTTACCAGATAGGTACTTGGCCGGTGATAATTCCATCTCTTCTGAGGCACTCGTTGAATAGGCTACCGCGTTCAGCCCATTAGAGCGAACAGCGGTAACCCTCACACGAGCAAGGTTTCGCGTGCGACCATAAAGGTGCACAGCGGCATATACAGCCTCGTTTGAATATCTCCAATGGTCGGTGGATAGGGACTTGACCAAAGTATTTGGAAAGTAAGAGAAAACTTAGACTTACCTGATAGGAACTTGGCCGGTGATAATCCCATCTCTTCTGAGGCACTCGTTGAATAGGCTACCGCGTTCGGCCCATTAGAGCGAACAGCGGTAACCCTCACACGAGCAAGGTTTCGCGTGCGACCATAAAGGCGCACAGCGGCATATACAGCCTCGTTTGAATATCTCCAATGGTCGGTGGATAGAGACTTGACCAAAGTATTTGGAAAGTAAGAGAAAACTTAGACTTACCAGATAGGTACTTGGCCGGTGATAATCCCATCTCTTCTGAGGCACTCGTTGAATAGGCTAACGCGTTCAGCCCATTAGAGCGAACAGCGGTAACCCTCACACGAGCAAGGTTTCGCGTGCGACCATAAAGGTGCACAGCGGCATATACAGCCTCGTTTGAATATCTCCAGTGGTCGGTGGAGAGGGACTTGACCAAAGTATTTGGAAAGTAAGAGAAAACTTAGACTTACCTGATAGGAACTTGGCCGGTGATAATCCCATCTCTTCTGAGGCACTCGTTGAATAGGCTAACGCGTTCAGCCCATTAGAGCGAACAGCGGTAACCCTCACACGAGCAAGGTTTCGCGTGCGACCATAAAGGTGCACAGCGGCATATACAGCCTCGTTTGAATATCTCCAGTGGTCGGTGGAGAGGGACTTGACCAAAGTATTTGGAAAGTAAGAGAAAACTTAGACTTACCAGATAGGTACTTGGCCGGTGATAATCCCATCTCTTCTGAGGCACTCGTTGAATAGGCTACCGCGTTCAGCCCATTAGAGCGAACAGCGGTAACCCTCACACGAGCAAGGTTTCGCGTGCGACCATAAAGGTGCACAGCGGCATATACAGCCTCGTTTGAATATCTCCAGTGGTCGGTGGAGAGGGACTTGACCAAAGTATTTGGAAAGTAAGAGAAAACTTAGACTTACCAGATAGGTACTTGGCCGGTGATAATCCCATCTCTTCTGAGGCACTCGTTGAATAGGCTACCGCGTTCAGCCCATTAGAGCGAACAGCGGTAACCCTCACACGAGCAAGGTTTCGCGTGCGACCATAAAGGTGCACAGCGGCATATACAGCCTCGTTTGAATATCTCCAATGGTCGGTGGATAGGGACTTGACCAAAGTATTTGGAAAGTAAGAGAAAACTTAGACTTACCTGATAGGAACTTGGCCGGTGATAATTCCATCTCTTCTGAGGCACTCGTTGAATAGGCTACCGCGTTCGGCCCATTAGAGCGAACAGCGGTAACCCTCACACGAGCAAGGTTTCGCGTGCGACCATAAAGGCGCACAGCGGCATATACAGCCTCGTTTGAATATCTCCAATGGTCGGTGGATAGAGACTTGACCAAAGTATTTGGAAAGTAAGAGAAAACTTAGACTTACCAGATAGGTACTTGGCCGGTGATAATCCCATCTCTTCTGAGGCACTCGTTGAATAGGCTAACGCGTTCAGCCCATTAGAGCGAACAGCGGTAACCCTCACACGAGCAAGGTTTCGCGTGCGACCATAAAGGTGCACAGCGGCATATACAGCCTCGTTTGAATATCTCCAGTGGTCGGTGGAGAGGGACTTGACCAAAGTATTTGGAAAGTAAGAGAAAACTTAGACTTACCAGATAGGTACTTGGCCGGTGATAATCCCATCTCTTCTGAGGCACTCGTTGAATAGGCTACCGCGTTCAGCCCATTAGAGCGAACAGCGGTAACCCTCACACGAGCAAGGTTTCGCGTGCGACCATAAAGGTGCACAGCGGCATATACAGCCTCGTTTGAATATCTCCAATGGTCGGTGGATAGGGACTTGACCAAAGTATTTGGAAAGTAAGAGAAAACTTAGACTTACCTGATAGGAACTTGGCCGGTGATAATTCCATCTCTTCTGAGGCACTCGTTGAATAGGCTACCGCGTTCGGCCCATTAGAGCGAACAGCGGTAACCCTCACACGAGCAAGGTTTCGCGTGCGACCATAAAGGCGCACAGCGGCATATACAGCCTCGTTTGAATATCTCCAATGGTCGGTGGATAGAGACTTGACCAAAGTATTTGGAAAGTAAGAGAAAACTTAGACTTACCAGATAGGTACTTGGCCGGTGATAATCCCATCTCTTCTGAGGCACTCGTTGAATAGGCTAACGCGTTCAGCCCATTAGAGCGAACAGCGGTAACCCTCACACGAGCAAGGTTTCGCGTGCGACCATAAAGGTGCACAGCGGCATATACAGCCTCGTTTGAATATCTCCAGTGGTCGGTGGAGAGGGACTTGACCAAAGTATTTGGAAAGTAAGAGAAAACTTAGACTTACCTGATAGGAACTTGGCCGGTGATAATCCCATCTCTTCTGAGGCACTCGTTGAATAGGCTAACGCGTTCAGCCCATTAGAGCGAACAGCGGTAACCCTCACACGAGCAAGGTTTCGCGTGCGACCATAAAGGTGCACAGCGGCATATACAGCCTCGTTTGAATATCTCCAATGGTCGGTGGATAGGGACTTGACCAAAGTGTTTGGAAAGTAAGAGAAAACTTAGACTTACCAGATAGGTACTTGGCCGGTGATAATCCCATCTCTTCTGAGGCACTCGTTGAATAGGCTACCGCGTTCAGCCCATTAGAGCGAACAGCGGTAACCCTCACACGAGCAAGGTTTCGCGTGCGACCATAAAGGTGCACAGCGGCATATACAGCCTCGTTTGAATATCTCCAGTGGTCGGTGGAGAGGGACTTGACCAAAGTATTTGGAAAGTAAGAGAAAACTTAGACTTACCAGATAGGTACTTGGCCGGTGATAATCCCATCTCTTCTGAGGCACTCGTTGAATAGGCTACCGCGTTCAGCCCATTAGAGCGAACAGCGGTAACCCTCACACGAGCAAGTTTTCGCGTGCGACCATAAAGGTGCACAGCGGCATATACAGCCTCGTTTGAATATCTCCAATGGTCGGTGGATAGGGACTTGACCAAAGTGTTTGGAAAGTAAGAGAAAACTTAGACTTACCTGATAGGAACTTGGACGGTGATAATCCCATCTCTTCTGAGGCACTCGTTGAATAGGCTAACGCGTTCAGCCCATTAGAGCGAACAGCGGTAACCCTCACACGAGCAAGTTTTCGCGTGCGACCATAAAGGTGCACAGCGGCATATACAGCCTCGTTTGAATATCTCCAGTGGTCGGTGGAGAGGGACTTGACCAAAGTATTTGGAAAGTAAGAGAAAACTTAGACTTACCTGATAGGAACTTGGCCGGCGATAATCCCATCTGTTCTGAGGCACTCGTTGAATAGGCTACCGCGTTCGGCCCATTAGAGCGAACAGCGGTAACCCTCACACGAGCAAGGTTTCGCGTGCGACCATAAAGGTGCACAGCGGCATATACAGCCTCGTTTGAATATATCCAATGGTCGGTGGATAGGGACTTGACTAAAGTATTTGGAAAGTCAGAGAAAACTTAGACTTACCTGATAGTTTACCTGGCCATTTTGCCCATTGCGTTAAAAAGAAGAGCGAAACAGAAGTAAAAGAACCAAACTCTTACACGTTAGAAACGTCTTAGAAATTTGGCATAACAGACATTGTTTTAGCTTTAACCTATTTAATCTGATTTTTTGAATCAGTTATTTAAGCTGCTACTGCTGCCGCCAAATATTCTATCTTCCATAACTCTCTAAATCAGACCCATCCAACCCAAACTTCGTGGAGAAACCCCAGAAAGAAAAACTAGATTGTGAAAAAAACACGAAAAACCTTCTCGTCTTAAAAGCAGACACATTTCTAATGAGTAATGACTTAGAAAAATTAACTATATTTTAAGGAATGAAGTAAATATATTGATCAAGATACAAAAAAAAAGGTTTTTAATGAGCACTACGAATTCGAAAAATCGTTTACGTATCAAACTAAAAATATGTGGTTTAAAGAAATGAACAGAAAAATTCATTCATAAGAATTAAGAACTATTATGTTTGAAAAAATATATGTTTGGAATAAATGTTTGAGGCTAATATGTTTGAGGTCACTGGATTTTCTGTAGTCACAGTTTTTTTGCATAACAAGTGATTTTATGAGTTACTGATTTCTGTATCTGAGTTATTAATGACAGAACAAGGAACTTAACCTAATGAAGTGGCCGCTGAGGAGTGCTATTTTTTTTTGACTGTAGTGATTAATTAATCACGAGTGGTGCTCCTCTTAAAGATCGTGTAAATTTATAACAGAACCACTTACTTTACATTAGCGGGATATTACAACGAAATATGGATTTCACATTGAACAGTAAAACACGAAAGACGGAAAACAAAATTCTAAAAAACAGTTAGCCTGTAACCTTTTTAAATATATAAATTTACCTTAACATGTCATGGGAGGCGATGGCTGACTCGGTAGCGCGCCAGGCTGGTAATCTTCAGCTCCCAAGGTCGAGTCCCAACTCCGCCAGCGCTGAGGTTTACCTCGCTAGCAACTCCAGGCCTCTCCTCAGTTAGAAAGGGAACGTGGATTGTTCCGATGTTTCTAAGATCGCCGGTTCTCGGAATTAAAGATTTCTTCTGAGTCATCAAACAATATGTTCATTTCTGACGAAATAATGTTCCCCACTAATATTGTTGCCCAATTGTCGCAATTTCGAAAATTTCTGCTATTGCAACTGGACAAAAATGAAAAATAATCAGCCAACCAACAATTTAATTAACAAAATATGAATTCAAACATTACTAGTGTTGCGTAGAAAACTGGAATTAAATATGTACAGTCTCCCAAAAAAAGTATACAAACACTATGGTTGATTACAGAATGCAGAAAAAATATCTGGCAATGATTTTTTTTAGAGATTAGTGATCTGGCAACCTTCGTGTCACGTGACACGAAGGTTGCCAGATCACTAATCTCTAAAAAAATCGTTGCCAGATATTTTTTTGAATTCTCCATGTGTGAGCCTCTATCTCTGCCGTCCCTCACCGCGGTTGATTTTCCCCCCTGGCTCACTGGTGGCTCGTGGGGTAACGGGGTTTGCCTGGAACTCATGCGTGTCACCTGCGAGTGATACCCTACCTTCTTAGGTTGACTGAGTCCATGTATCACTGGAGTGTTGTTCTGATCCGTACTGGACCACGGCTAGCCAACCTTTTTCTCCTTCTCCCCTAATTCCTTTTCCCTAGGGGGTGGCTCAGTCAGTAGAGCGCCAGGATCATAATCTGCAGTTCCCAGGTTCGAGTCCGAGCTGGGCCGGTATCGAGACATCACCACAAAACTCCCCGCCCTGTCCACGGTCAGGAAGGGACCCCGATGGGCTTCGAAAGGCCACCGTCCGTCGGATGGGACGTTAAGCCGTGACCCCGTATGCGGGAAAGCCTGGAAGAACACGCTGGATGGCCTTGACGGGAGGCTACCATCTGTCTCCTTACAGCTGTCCAGTGAGTCCCCTCCTCCAACTTTCTCTGAGCCTTCGCAGTCCTTGTGACCTAGCCATTTAGCCCATGGTGGGCAAAAAAAGTGCCGCTTAGAGGTAAAACAACCCAACCTTTTCCCTATTCTTTACAGTAATTACTCAATTAATTTTTTTTTCTTTTCAATTTCAGCCTGCTAATTTCAAAATTCACCATTCATCCTGTTTCTGTTTGGCAATTTTTATAAGACTGAAATTTCTCTGATATGTTTGGCTATTATGTTTAGGCACAGCTCAAGATTCGAAAAGACCTCCCAGTCACCTTGATGATTAAACACCCAGACGTATCCTGATTTATCAGTAACGGTCTTGCTCGTAATAACAGGCCCTTTCTCTGCTGCTCAACTGCAATATGAAAACTTGCAGAATGGATTCTCAGTATACAGATAAGGGAAACGTGGCATCACACATACGATGTATGTTATCTTTGTATAGCGGAGCATCGGGTTTTGCCACTACGTTTACTAGAATTGTTCCCAATAGTCCATATATAGGAAGTATATATAATCTTTTAAAATACTGGAGGGGCAGGGGTGGCTCAGTCGGTAGAGCGTCAGGCTCGTAATCTGTAGTTCCCAGGTTCGAGTCCCAGCTGGGTCAGCGTTGAGATTTATCTCCGCAAAATTCCTCGCCCTGCCCACGGTCAGTAGGGAACACCGATGGGCTTGGAATGGCCGCCGTCCGTCGGATGGGACGTTAAGCCGTGGCCCCGTGTGTGGGAGAGCCATACCCTGTGCACGTTAAAGAACACGCTGGATGGCCTTGACGGAAGGCTACCATCTGTCTCCCAACAGCTATTCCAGTTGGTCCCCTCCCCCAACCTTCTGTGAGCCTTCGGGGTCCATGTGACCTGGCCATTTAGCCCATGGTGTGTAAAAAAGTGCCGCTCAGAGGTAAAACAACACAACCCAATTTAAAATATTGGAAATTTCTGAATATTCAGTGTTAGATAAGTTTTGAACTTTGAATTGTTGCTGGATGAACGTGAAATATTTTGAATCCGACTGAGGCACGAACAAAAATGATAAAGAGGTTGTTTTTAATGCTGTGTTGCATATATAATTTTTTCTCCGTTGTTGTTTTGTTTAATAAAACAAATAGAACATTGTATATGTAAAAGAGTGTCATAAACTCAAAAGAGAGATACTCTTTATGTATGAATCTGATGAAAATTTTAGGGGCGGGGGTGGCTAAGTCGGTAGCGCGCCAGGCTCATAATCTGTTGTTCCCAGGTTCGAGTCCCAGCTGGGTCAGCGTTGAGATTTATCTCCGCAAAATTCCCCGCCTTGCCACACAGTCAGTAGGGGGACACCGATGGGCTTGGAAAGGCCGCCGTCCGTCGGATGGGACGTTAAGCTGTGGCGCCGTGTGCGGGAGAGCTATATCCTGTGCACGTTAAAGAACACGCTGGCTGGCCTTGACGGGAGGCTACCATCTGTCTCCTAACAGCTGTCCAGTGGGTCTCCTCCCCTAACTTTCTCTGAGCCTTCGGGGTCCATGTGACCTGGCCATTTAGCCCATGGTGTGCAAAAAAGTGCCGCTCAGAGGTAAAACAACCCAACTGATGAAAATTTCAGCCATTATGAAACAAAGACGATGAGTTTCTGCAGATATCATGAATTTTTGTCTCTCTTCGCTGAAGAGTTTGATTCTCTTTTAGGTCTGATAAATATTCAAATAGTATAAACGTAAACAAGTGGAAAAGAGTGTTGAAGCTTTGGTGGTTGAAGTGAGGGTGCTAAAGTTGGGTTGGGTTGTTTTACCTCTGAGCGGCACTTTTTTGCACACCATGGGCTAAATGGCCAGGTCACAAGGACCCCGAAGGCTCAGAGAAGGTTGGGGGAGGGGACCCACTGGAACAGCTGTTGGGAGACAGATGGTAGTCTCCTATCAAGGCCATCCAGCGTGTTCTTTTACGTGCACAGGGTATGGCTGTCCCGTATACGAGAGCCACGGCTTAACGTCCCATCCAACGGACGGCGGCCTTTCCAAGCCCATCGGTGTCCCCTACTGACCGTGGGCAGGGCGGGGAGTTTTTGTGGAGATAAATCTCAACGCTGACCCAACTGGGACTCGAACCTGAGAACTACAGATTACGAGCCTGGCGTGCTACCGACTGAGCCACCCCCGCCCCAGGGTGCTAAAGAGGTTAAATTAGCAGAAAACGTGTGTCAAAAAACTCAATTTTTCATATAAAGAGATAAATCAAAAATTCTTTTTGTGTTTTATAGGTACTAATCAAATAATCCTCTTTGCATTTTCCCTCTCATTCATTAGTTCAAATTTATATACTTAGTGGGTGTTAAGGCTGAAAAAGAATTCTAAAAAAATCCAGTAGCTCCTTCTAACGGTGGAGAAAATTAAAAAAATGCTAAAACTTTGAATGCAATATTCGTTTAATCTATTTATACTAGAAATCTGAAATTTTGGTGCCAGAGTGTGACGATCAAAATCACGGCCGGATGTAGGGGGAGAGGTTTATGCCTACCCCTCCTTGAGAATGCTAGTAAGAGCAATGGAGGCAAAAAATTGTTAAACTTGTGAATATTTCCCTCATTTTGATCTAAAACGGAAGAGAAAATGCGATTTGCATCCGAAATTCAATCTCTTGCACTCTCTTTATTTTTCCAGCTCGATTGCGTCACTTCCCTCCCCCCCCTTATTTTTTCCCTCTCTTTTTTTCTATTATATTACGGCCTGTTCAAGGGATTGATGTTGGCAGTTGGTAACGATGATTTGCCTCCTTATTACCGGGGTGGGAGGGGGATGATGAACGCAACTTTTTATAGATAAAAAATAACTTTTGTATTGAATGTATACTAATAAAATATTACTATTTTCATTTTCTCTGTCATCTATTAGTTCGAATTTTAACTTCAGAGGGTGCAGAAATCGGAAACTAAAAAAATTCATTCTCTTTGAAAAGGATCATTCTGTATTCCCCAGAGGAGATACGTTACTTTTCAAGTTGCCTTTTTTTTTCGAAAGCGGAAGGGGCTCACACATCCGAGCCCCCCCCCCCCCCCGGGCCAGCATTGAAATTTATCTCCGCTAAACCCTCGCCCTGTCGTCGATCAGAAACAGGACATCAATGGACTTGGAAAGGCCGCCGTCCGCCAGATGGGACGTTAAGCCGTGGCTCCGTGTGCGAGAGATAGCCATACACTGTGCGCGTTAAAGAACATGCTGGATGGCGAGAGGCTACCATCTGTCTCGTAACAGCTGTCCAGTGGGTTCCCCCAATATTCCTTGGGTTTTCGGATCCTTGTGATCTAGTCATTTAAACCATTGTGTGCAAAAAAAGTGCCGCTCTGAGGTAAAACAGACCAAACGCACACAAAAAAATTTAAATATTTGAAAGGCATTTTACAACGTGCGTGCAAAAAATCTCGGCGTTCTCGTAGCATATTCCCACAGAGTTCTGAAAGTGAATAATTCGTGCACGAATGGCGTTCGACAGAATCGTGGCTGCAGTTCATAAAGCAGTCAGCATAAACCTTTCTTTCGCTACAGTTGAACACGTTTTGAGGCCCACTTCTAGAAAGTGCCCATCATTTGTCACATATAACGACCCTTAAGCCGTAACCCTCCCTTCTCGGGAGAGACGACGAACCAGTTCTCTGACCCCTGACGGCTCGAGGCAGGGGCACCCAAGGAAGGTAAACAGAGTCGGACTGAGCGACTCATTCATTTCAGTCAAACCGTAACAGGCCGATATATTTCATCAACGTCTTCTTCACAGAAAGATGATGATGAACTCTTCGGATTCGCCTCGGAAGAAGATGGAGCTATTTGTAACGCCTGCACACATCAAACTAGGAGATTTTTTTTTCCCGAGGGAAATCACAAAGCGAATCATTCGCTGATTTCAAGGAAGTTATATCAGAATACGTGGCAAGTACTGAACAAGGAACGTGTTGAGTTTAATAGAGTCTAATGCGGATTTTACAGACAGGAAATTTTTTTTGTATCCTACTTTTTTTTGGCTTATTGGGACACGAGTTGCTTTGACCCTAAAAGGAGAGTTTCTTTTTTTGCTGGGCAGGGACTAATTAGCCAATTTACGAGCAGTGTTGAGAGACATTTTTTCACTCATTGGTAATTAGAAGTGTTGGAAGATATGAAATATTAAGAGCGTAATCAAACCCTGAAAGCCAAGACCATGAGAGACAGACCAAACCTTTTGAAAAAGGCTTCAACACTTCTTACAAGAATTCAAACGCTCAGAAAGAAGAATTACAATATAAGACTCACTTAACAATTGTTAAGAGCACTTGAGTCCTTTGGGGCGGGAGTGGCTCAGTCGGTAGCGCGCCAGGCTCATAATCTGTAGTTCCCAGGTTCGAGTCCCAGCTGGGTCAGCGTTGAGATTTATCTCCGCAAAATTCCCCGCCCTGCCCACGGTCAGTAGGGAACACCGATGGGCTTGGAAAGGCCGCCGTCCGTCGGATGGGACGTTAAGCCGTGGCCCCGTGTGTGGGAGAGAGCCATGCCCTGTGCACGTTAAAGAACACGCTGGATGGCCTTGACGGGAGGCTACCATCTGTCTCCCAACAGCTGTTCCAGTGGGTCCCCTCCCCCAACCTTCTCTGAGCCTTCGGGGTCCATGTGACCTGGCCATTTAGCCCATGGTGTGCAAAAAAGTGCCGCTCAGAGGTAAAACAACCCAACCCAACCTTGAGTCCTTTCAAGATACCTCCGCTAACTCGGTGAGAAAGGGGACACCGATGGTCTTAAAAAGGTCGCCGTCAGTCAGCTGGGATGTTAAGCCGTGGCCCCGTGTGCAGGAGAGCCATATTCTGTGCACGTTAAAGAACACGCTCTTGCCCTGGCAGGAGGCTTTCATCCGTATCCTAACAGCTGTTCAGTGGACCCCTTCCCGCAACCTTCTCTGGGCCCTCGGGGTCCTCATGACCTGGCCATTTACCCCATTGTGGGCAAAAATAATCCAATAAATCTCTAATCTCGGTGGAAATATGTCTAACCATAAAAATCTCGGCTCAATAGCTTGAATAGTTCAGGCACTATAGACTGAGAGGCAGGCAGACAGACGACTTACCGAAAACTAAATTTTTCACTTCTGAAATCTCTGAAGCCTTCTCTTAATTCGAATTCTGAAGATCGCTTTTTTTTCCCACTGATATCTTCTCAGCTCTTGGTTGGGTTGGGTTGTTTTACCTCTGAGCGGCACTTTTTTGCACACCATGGGCTAAATGGCCAGGTCACATGGACCCCGAAGACTCAGAGAAGGTTGGGGGAGGGGACCCACTGGAACAGCTGTTGGGAGACAGATGGTAGCCTCCCGTCAAGGCCATCTAGCGTGTTCTTTAACGTGCACAGGGTATGGCTCTTCCGCACACGGGGCCACGGCTTAACGTCCCATCCGACGGACGGCGGCCTTTCCAAGCCCATCGGTGTCCCCTACTGACCGTGGGCAGGGCGAGGAATTTTGCGGAGATAAATCTCAACGCTGACCCAGCTGGGACTCGAACCTGTGAACTACAGATTACGAGCCTGACGCGCTACCGACTGAGCCACCCCCGCCCCTCCGCCCTTGGTATCAGAAGATAACAGCGAAGCAATAGACGAATGTTTGCAGCATGAAAGTCAGAAAAGTGTGTTATTTTCGCTAAAAAGGGACGAATCCAAGTGTCAGTTTTTCCTCTTCGTGGTTCCTACGAATGGCCTATTCTGCTTGTCGGGTTGTTCACGTTTCGCAGAATAATCCCAATTACGCTGATCTCTCTCTTTAAGTGAAGGATTTGTGAGAGGATGCAATGCTCGCTACTTATCTTCACTGCTTCTTCGAATTATTAAAATCCGCGAGTTCAAATAACCAGAGATATTTAACAGTCGTCAGCAGAAGGGTGGCCCACTTTTGAAAAATCGGAAATCTTATTGGAAAAATCTAAATCGGACTCTTATTCTTATATTGATTTCCCAATGTGATTAGAAAATAAAGAAGAGAAAGAATCTCTTCTCAGAGATCCGTTTGACATTCTATTCTAACATTTCAAATTCAAATTCAATTCAAATTTATTTCACACTTTTGATACATTACAAACGTGTAATTTAAAACTTATAATAACAAAAGGAATAAATGTTTTTCTTTTCCAAAGTAAATAGACAATTTTGAAAGTGTAAAATTCAAAATTCCACATGAGCCAAAGCTCGTTTGTGGAGATATTAGATTAAAAAAACATAAAATATTGTAAACCAACACTACCAACTTATTTAACACTGACATATAATAAACTCGTTAACATTATGACTCAAAATATGTATTTTGACACTATAATCATCCAAGGCATAATTATTGTACCAAATTTTCTACCTTTTGCTAGAGTATCCATTTCATAATTAATTTTTTAAAAAGATAAAGATTTATTTCATTCTTTATGTTGTAAGGTAAACTATGGAATATTTTAGGAGCCAGGTATACATAATGTTTGCAAAAAGCTGTTTTTCTGGGAGTAATCACATTTAAATAACAACTGTTGAAAGTCTGGTATTTTTATTGAAAACTTTTATATTTGAATCATCCCAATTTTTGACAATACAAGTTAACAAACGGTAAATATATAATTTTCGGACTTGTAAAATTTGTAAAGAAGTATAATAATTTTGGATGCTATCAACTTTCGTTTCTTGAGCATGCACCTCAATGCATAATTTTCAAGATTCTGAAGAGGTCTCGAATTCGATTCATAAATGCCATCCCATGAAATAATACCATATTCCAAATAAGATTTTATCCACGAATTGTAAATTATTTTTAACATGGAAAAATTCAAAAAACTTCTAATAAAATATATTCTTGAAATCATGATAGTCAAGTTTTTTACTGTTTTTTACATGCAACTTCCGTGTGAGGTTAAAAATAAAAATAAATACCCCCTCAAGCAGCTGCTTGCCACAGAGGTCTGACAGGAGCCTGTCAGTTTATTTGCCACAGTAGAAGCCTGAGAGGATGGCAGGACCTCAGCAGAAAAACGACACAAACAGCCATGCCTTACCCGGGGCTCGAACCCATTTCCCGTAGATCAGTTGCCAAGCGCGCTAACCACTCGGCCATGGGACGGCTGAAAAAATAAATACCCCCTCAAGCAGCTGCTTGCCACAGAGGTCTGACAGGAGCCTGTCAGTTTATATGCCATAGTAGAAGGCTTGAGAGGATGGCAGGACCTGAGCAGAAAAACGACACAAACAGCCATGCCTTACCCGGGGCTCGAACCCAGGTCCCGTAGATCAGTAGCCAAGCGCGCTAACCACTCGGCCACGGGACGGCTGAAAAAGTAAATACCTCCTCAAGCAGCTGCTTGCCACAGAGGTCTGACAGGAGCCTGTCAGTTTATATGCCACAGTAGAAGGCCTGAGAGGATGGCAGGACCTCAGCAGAAAAACGACACAAACAGCCATGCCTTACCCGGGGCTCGAACCCAGGTCCCGTAGATCAGTAGCCAAGCGCCCTAACCACGCGGCCAAGGGACGGCTGAAAAAATAAATACCCCCTCAAGCAGTTGCTTGGCACAGAGGTCTGACAGGAGCCTGTCAGTTTATATGCCATAGTAGAAGATCTGAGAGGCTGGCAGGAACTCAGCAGAAAAACAACACGAACATCCATACCTTACCCGGGACTCGAACCCAAGTCCCGTAGATCAGAAACCAAGCGCGCTAACCACTCGGCCACGGGACGGCTCATGTGAGGTTACTATCTATAAATACTCCCAGATATCTAAAACCATCAACACTCTGCATAACTGAACAAGAACATGACCAATTTTGACAGTTTATATCATGATAAATGAACTTATTGTATCATCAATAGGCTTATTTTTTAGTCTCAAATTTATATATTTCGATTTGTTGACATTTAAAATTAGCATATTTTTCACAAACCAGTTATTTATTTCTTTTAAATTCTCATTTATTTTTATAACAATATTATCAATGTTGCCAAGGTAAACCAGTGCAATATCATCTGCAAATACAATGTTAATCCCGTTCAATGGTAAATCACATAGGTCATTAAAAAATAATAGAAATAATATTGGTTCAAGGACTGAACCTGTGGGACCCCAAAATTAACAATAAGCAGAGGTACTATAACAATTTTTTATTTTTACAATTTGCTGTCTTTCAGTTAACCCTTTCAGGACCATAAGGTTTCTAGGAGTAAATATTAGTATGTAACTGTTTATTTTAGTTTGTTTAGACGTAAAATAAATAAAAATCATAAGAAAAATACATAACAATGTGTAGTTTTTTTGTAATTTTATGGGAAATATTTTTCCCAATGGACTCTAAAGGTAACACAAATTATAGTTAGGCTTATTATGCAATGTCTTTTATTTATTGGTTTATTAGAACAAAATGTTAACTAAAATAATACAAAATTATGAAATAAAATTACTATACAAAATGATGTGCTTATTATGATATTCTGCGAAGCAATTTCTTTTGGTAGTGAGGCAAAGGATGGACATTGCACATAGTACATATATTATGCGTCCTGACAGTTCTGTTTTTGTTTTCTAAACGTTCCCGTTTACGTTATTGCGTTCGGCATACGTTCTATTTTGACATTCTGTATTAAAAAATGCAGATAAGGTTATAATTAAATACGACAACCACCAATTTTAAAATGGGAAAAATGTTTCCCTTAGTCTTGAAAGGGTTAAATAACTAGTTAGCCAAGATAGCATAAGACCTCTCATTCCAACCTTCTCTAATTTTTTCAGCAACACACCGTGAGGAACAGAATGAAATGCTTTTTTTACATCTAGAAACAAAACAGCAACTCTCAAGTTATCGTTAATACCACGATGGATAATTGAGGTCAATCTCAAAATTTCATCTTCAGTCTCCCTATTTTTCCTAAAACCATATTGGTTGTCTGAAAAAAAAATTGTATTTATTTGAAAAATTTAATAATCTCTTCTTAACTATTTTTTCAGATATTTTGATCAAAATCGGCAAAATAGATATCTGTCGATAATTTTCAAATTTTGTTTCATCACCCCCCTTGAAAATTGGTACAAACAGTAGCAACCTTAAGGCAAGCAGGAAAAGAACCTGATAACAGAGATTTATTAAATAGAGAACACAAAATGCCTTTGAGTTCTTTGTTTGTTTCTTTTAAAATACAGTGGACCCCCGATATAACGCGCATGTCGTGCGGGAAACAACACCCGCGTTATAAGGTGAACCGCGTTATACCGAGCGGCGCGGTGGCGACACAATAAATTTCACACTTTACGCTTTTCTTTTACTCATCATGCATACAATAATTAAACACTATTCAAAATACATGCAGGAATTCAATACATACACAATTACTCAATACGCAGTAACAATAAAATGCGATAATCACTAACGCCGCACGGACCTGTATAAACATGTTTGAACTTATCGCGAACATCGCCCGCGCTGTAACCGAGTGCGCGGTATAGCGAGCAGCGCTATAACGAAGGTCCACTGTATATGTAGAAATATTATCAGTTCCACAAGACATCCCAGAATTTAAATTCTTTATAACTGCTTGTACTTCCGTGTCGTATATTTCTTCAATAAAGAATGAATTGTATATTTCTTTAAATGGAAATATCTCAATATCATTTGATTCTGGAATAGTTTGAATTAATTTATATATCACCATTGAAATAGTCGTTGAAAGCATTAGCTAAAGCTACTGGATTTTCTATTTCACTATATTTTTGATCATTATCAACAATTATTTTAGGACAATTGTATTCTTTTTTAGTTCTTCCACTCAACTCATTAATGACATCCCATTGGTTCTTAAAATTACGGGGCGGGGGTGGCTCAATCGGTAGTGCGCCAGGCTCGTAATCTGTAGTTCCCAGGTTCGAGTCCCAGCTGGGTCAGCGTTGAGATTTATCTCCGCAAAATTCCCCGCCCTGCCCACGGTCAGTAGGGGACACCGATGGCCTTGGAAAGGCCGCCGTCCGTCGGATGGGATGTTAAGCCGTGGACCCGTGTGCGGGAGAGCCATATCCTTTGCACGTTAAAGAACACGCTGGATGGCCTTGACGGGAGGCTACCATCTGTCTCCCAACAGCCGTTCCAGTGGGTCCCCTCCCCCAACCTTCTCTGAACCTTTGGGGTCCTTATGACCTGGCCATTTAGCCCAATGTGTGCAAAACAGTGCCGCTCAGAGGTAAAACAACCCAACCCTTAAAATTACTTTGATATAATAATAATTTATTGCTATAATAGTTGGATTTCGCTTCCCTGATAACTTTAGTTAAGGTATTACGATATTTCTTGTAATTTTGAACTAAATGTGGTCCATTGACATTACTCTCACTTTGCAATTTAAACATCCTATTTCTTTCTTTGATAGAAACTAAAATCGCATCTGAAATCCACGGCTTTAATTTCTTACTCACTTTTATATTTGTTTCAATAGAATTTTCATTCACATGTCCAAAACTGTCTTTGTAAATTGCCGTAAAGAATATATGAGAGAAAGGGCAAGATCCTAGAAGGAGAGCAATGCCATGCTAATGAAAAAGATTAACTGGATAATGCTCTCCTAAGGCGTGAATTCTGATATCTTTTCTTGCTATCAAAGATGATATGAAAGACATAAGAAGGTACAATTTACATATTTTATGCAGGGGTGGCTCAGTCGGTAGCGTGTCAGGCTCGTAATCTGCCCAGGTTCCCAGTTGGAAGTGACTGCCCTCGGCCGTCAGTAATCTTCCCAGGTTCTGAGTCCCAGTTGGGCCAGCGTTGAGATTTATCTTCGCAAAACTCTCCGCCCTGCCCACGGTCAGTAGGGAACAGCGATGGGCTTGGAAATGCAGCCGTCCGTCGTATGGGACGTTGAGCCGTGGCTCCGTGTCCGGGAGAGCCATACCATGTGCATTTTAAAGAACGTGCTGGATAGCCTTTATGGAAGCTATCATCTGTCTACTAACAACTAGCCAGTGAGTCCCCTCAATCTTCTCTTAGCCCCCGGGGTCCTTGTGACTTGACTATTTAGCCCATTGTGTGCAAAAAAAGTGCATCTTACAGGTAAAACAACTCAACCTAATGTATTTTATGTAGTGTATAAACACACAGCTATTTTTATGCGCATTAAAGTCCCACAGCTGTTACTTTCGGTATGACCCTCGCATTTCTAATTAAGTGGTTGAGTTGGGTTGTTTTACCTCTGAGCGGCACTTTTTTGCACACCATGGGCTAAATGGCCAAGGTCACATGGACCCCGAAGGCTCAGAGAAGGTTGGGGGAGGGGACCCACTGGAACAGCTGTTGGGAGACAGATGGTAGCCTCCCGTCAAGGCCATCCAGCGTGTTCTTTAACATGCACAGGGTATGGCTCTCCCGCACACGGGGTCACGGCTTAACGTCCCATCCGACGGACGGCGGCCTTTCCAAGCCCATCGGTGTCCCCTACTGACCGTGGGAAGGGCGGGGAATTTTGCGGAGATAAATCTCAACGCTGACCCAGCTGGGACTGGAACCTGGGAACTGCAGATTACGAGCCTGGCGCGCTACCGACTGAGCCACCCCCGCCCCAATTAAGTGGTTGAATGTGATGGCCAAGAGCAAGACTTAATATAGAGGAATGGGGGAAGATGCACTTTTAAGGACGCTAGTAACCGGAATGGAGATGGAAAAATTACACACATATTATGTGCATTTTTCGAAAATGTTTTTAAAGACCACTAAAACGGAAACAAAAATGTTTTACTGGAATGGCGATCCATTCAGTAGGCCATTTATTTTTTTTCTAGCTCAAAGTTTGGTCAAGAAGGAAGTGGGAAAATTTAACTATTTTGTTTCAAGAGAAAACATTTAAAATTCTTTTTGGATTGGATAAATATGAATTGAATTTTACCATTGAATTTTCCTCCACCTGGGCCAGCGTTGAGATTTATCTCCCCAAAACTCCCCGCCCTACCTTCGGTCAGTAGGGAGCACCCATAGGCTGGGAAAAGCCGCCGTCAGTCGGATGGGACGTTAAGCCGTGACCCCGTGTACAAAGAGAGTCATACCCCTTATACGTTAAAGAACACGCTGGATGGCTTTGATGGAAGGCTGCCATATGTTCCCTAATGCTCCTCCAACCTTCTGAGCCCTCGGGGTCCTTATGACCTGGTCACTTAGCCCATTGTGTGCAAGAAAGTGCCGCTCAGAAGTCAAAAACAACCCAATCTTGAATTTTCTGAATCATTCATTAGTACGAATTTCCCCCATTAGAGGGCTAAATTTCTAAAATGACGAACTTTATTCTCTTTGAAACTGGGGCGGGGGTGGCTCAGTCGGTAGCGCGTCAGGCTCGTAATCTGAAGTTCCCAGGTTCGAGTCCCAGCTGGGTCAGCGTAGAGATTTATCCCTGCAAAATTCCCCGCCCTGCCCACGGTCAGTAGGGGACACCGATGGGCTTGGAAAGGCCGCCGTCCGTCGGATGGGAAGTTAAGCCGTGGCCCCGTGTGCGGGAGAGCCATACCCTGTGCACGTTAAAGAACACGATAGATGGCCTTGACGGGAGGCTGCCATCTGTCTCCTAATAGCTGTTCCAGTGGGTCTCCTCCCCCAACCTTCTCTGAGCCTTCGGGGTCCATGTGACCTGGCCATTTAGCCCATGGTGTGCAAAAAAGTGTCGCTCAGAGGTAAAACAACCAAACAACAACTCTTTGAAACTGAACTTTTCGTATTCGCCAGAGGCGCGATATCTTGTCCTTCTAGTTTTAGTTATTTTTTATCACTCTTACTTTTCACCACCAATACATCACTGATGACGACTGACAGATAAATATTTACTTCATCGATTTATTATCCTTTTAACTGAATCGTGATTGTAGAAGTAACGTTTATCTGTCAGTCGTCACTGCATTGTGGAGATCGTGGAACACTTTAGCTACCAGACACGAATGAAAATGCGCACTTGACGATAGCAACAAAAGGAATCGCGTCATCTAATCCAACAGCGTGGAAATAAAGAAAAAACTGCTCCATTTGTAATGATATCTCGAGACCATTTTAAATTCGGTTGTTTTGTTCTTTGGGTTGGGGGGAGGGCGAAGGGGGGGGGCGGTTCAAGAGAGATCCGAAATCGCCAAAAGGATGTGCCATCACTGCTAAATTATAGGTCGGATTGATGCGTCCAGCGGCACTTTTTGAACTATAAGTTGGAGAAAATTAGCATAATATTCATATGCAAATGATCTGTGCTTTTGTGTAATGAGTTTGCAGATATAATAGGACTTTGGCTGGGAAGATGGAGGCAGCGACTTTTACCAAATCATTGGGCCTCATTAATCTTTGGTCACTTCAAGATTATGAATGAGAAGTTGATTTGAGGGGGGGGGGGGGGGGGGGGTGAAATACTCTTCCTGAAAGATGTGCTTAGCCCATCTCATTCATTCGTTCATTAATCATCATCATCATCTCGGTCGCTTCTTATGTAATCTGCTAATGCAATATTCAATGCGTACAAAAGGACATTTTCAGAATCGTAAACAAAAAGTTTAACACAGAGAGAAAATGTTGGCAAAAATTGACGTCATATCCGTGCTTTAGTTGTGAAACTCAAAGCAAGGAAAAAGAAATCTCAATATAATGAGTAACTGTTCATTGCTTAATAACTGATTTTAAGTCAGTGACCTTAATTGGTGGGGCGGAGGTGGCTCAGTCGGTAGCGCGCCAGGCTCGTAATCTGCAGTTCCCAGGTTCGAGTCCCAGCTGGGTCAGCGTTGAGATTTATCTCCGCAAAATTCCCCGCCCTGCCCACGGTCAGTAGGGGACACCGATGGGCTTGGAAAGGCCATCGTTCGTCGGATGGGACGTTAAGCCGTGGCCCCGTGTGCGGGAGAGCCATGCCCTGTGCACGTTAAAGAACACGATAGATGGCCTTGACGGGAGGCTACCATCTGTCTCCCAACAGCTGTTCCAGTGGGTCCCCTCCCCAAACCTTCTCTGAGCCTTCGGGGTCCATGTGACCTGGCCATTTAGCCCATGGTGTGCAAAAAAGTGCCGCTCAGAGGTAAAACAACCCAACAACCTTAACTGGTTGAGGAGATAGCTATTGTCCCAGCAGGTAGACTTTGTGTGAAGTTAGCTATAACTAAAGCAGGGGCTTGTTAAACCTGACTTGGGTCTTAGCAGAGCATGTTCCCGTATGAGAAAGCCTCTCAATGTTGGAAATTGGTTTCTAGAATTTTTTCTCCATGCAATAACACATACAATATGCTTCGCCAGAAGTATTTTATTTTTCGGCATATGAACTTGTGGATTCCGATGAAAAAGTGAAACGGGATACCCTAATCTGTTCGGTTTCTCTAACTTGATGGAAGGCTTGGGTTGTTTACCTCTGAGCAGCACGTTTTTGCACACAGTGGGCTAAACGGCAAGGTCACAAGGATCCCATGGGGTCAGAGCAGGTTTGAGGAAAGGGGACCCAGGGAAGAATTGATAGGAGACAGAAGGTAACCTCCTGTTAAGGCCATCTAGTGTGTTTTTAACGCACATGGGGGAAGGTGGTGGACTCAGTAGGTATGCGCCGGGTTCGTAATCTGCAGTCCCGGGGTTCGAGTGCCATCGTTGAGACTAAATCCCCGCGCTGGCCTCGGTAGGAAAAGGACACCAATAGGATTGAAAAGGTCACGTCCATTGGATGGGACGCGCATTGGTGCAGGTGAGCCATACACTATGCACATTAAAGAACATGCTGGATGGTCCTGACGAGAGGCTTCCATCTGTCTCCTAACAGCTGTCCAGTGGGTTCCCTTTCCCAATCATTCTCTGAGCCATTCAGGCCCTTCTGAGCTGGCCATTTTATCCAACTGTGTGCTAAAAAGTGACGCTCAGAGGTAAACGAACAACGTGCACATGGTACTCTATAACTACTCCCATACACGGAACCACGGCTTAAGGTTCCATCGGACGAATGGCAGTCTTTCCAAGCTCATCGGTGTCAATATTCTAACTAAAAGTAGAACGGAAGGTAGCGGAAAAAATTCTCAATTCCACGCACAATTGAGACAACTATAGCCTTACGAGCCTTGCACGATACCGACTGAGTCAATCACCACACCGATTTGGGAGATGAGAAGGAAAAAAGTCCATTCTGGCGTTTTGACAGATCTTCACTAAATATGCCGAGAATTTCTTGCACAAGGGACATAACACGAGACGCTTCACTCATTTCAGTGCTGAGCATCATCATTCAGAGCAATTCTGTCTGAACTCTCCTGGAGAAAATAACCCACATAAAAAAAAAGAGCGCAAAGGCTTCGTTTGGTGGATTTACGCTTCCATCCGAATCATTGTTTACTAGAGTCCGTTCACCACGCCACCTACCGCTTAATGACTTCATTTTTTCCTATCTAGATGGGATAGGCCGGCGTATTTTAAGCATGTCAGAAATCGAAGAAAGACGCAATTTCACCATTTCACCGCAGTATTTGAGGAGCGAACGAAAATAGAAGTACTTCGCATTCGCCAATTCGTCGTTCGTCGCGAGGTTGTTAGTAAGTTTGTAAACCATTTCTTCCGACGAGGACATCCATATTTATGTGTTTGTCGTGTTCGTGAAGAAGACGAAAACGCAGTTTGTCTCTCGAAAAGATTTTCTTTCATCGCCGTGTGTACCGTGTTTCAGGTGACAGGCCGTCGCGAGGAACAGTGTCACCTCCCCATCTGCTTTAATCTCGGAAGACACAATAAAACGTTGCCGAGACTTCGTCGTTGTGCGCCGCGCGGCGTGTCACGCTTGGGTGGCCTCGGGCACGACACGTTCCCTTAATCCTTTGTCTCCTCGAACGGATGGTTGCTCACGGGAACTGCTCATCGCAGACCAATCTTTTGTTGAAGACGTGTGAGAAAGAGTTAAATACTTTCAGGTGCTTAAAACAAAGGAGAAAAAAAAATGATGAATTTGTTTATGGCAGTGCATTAAATGCTTTCGAAATTTGCTCTCAAATGTAATGATGAGAAGTTTTTTTTCTCTCTTTTTTTTAATGTAAGAATTAGGTCGTAACGGGAGATCTTAGATGAGTGAGATAACCGTCGTTAATGAAATCATCGATTGGGTTAATTCACCACATATGTCCACGTGCAACTAATGTGACTTCATCTGTACAGTCGCTCAAAAAACTATCCGAACACTATATAGTTGATTACAGAATTGCCAGAAAAAATATCTGGCAATGATTTTCTTTTTAGAAATTTGTGATCTGGCAATGTTTTTTGTTAGAAATTAGTGATCTGGCAACCTTTGTGTTGCGTAACACGAAGGTTGGGATGGGTTGTTTTACCTCTGAGCGGCACTTTTTTGCACACCATGGGCTAAATGGCCAGGTCACAAGGATCCCGAAGACTCAGAGAAGGTTGGGGGAGAGGACCCACTGGAACAGCTGTTGGGAGACAGATGGTAGCCTCCCGTCAAGGCCATCCAGCGTGTTCTTTAACGTGCACAGGGTATGGCTCTCCCGCACACGGGGCCACGACTTAACGTCCCATCTGACGGACGGTGTCCCCTACTGACCGTGGGCAGGGCGGGGAATTTTGCGGAGATAAATCTCAACGCTGACCCAGCTGAGACTCGAACCTGGGAACTACAGATTACGAGCCTGGCGCGCTACCGACTAAGCCACCCCCGCCCCACGAAGGTTGCCAGATCGCTAATTTCTAAAAAATCGTTGCCAGATTTTTATCTAAATTCTGTAATCAACCATAGTGTTCGGATATTTTTTTGAGCGACTGTACTTATTCGATGCTTGCGCAATTCTGATATGAAACTTGAACTGATAGAATGAAGGTTAACTGATGGGATGTCACGTGATTCGGGGATTTTTCTCGCTGCATTATGGGAGGAAAAACTTTTAATTGTATGGTTAAAATGAAAGGTTTGCCTGATCCGCAGCTATCGATTTGAACATCAGTGCATAAAACGAAAAAAAAAAAAGAATAATACACGAGGCATTTTCCTCGGTCGTTTAATCTGTTGAAGCCGGATGTGCAGAACTGAATAAATTCTGAACATTCCAGGTTCAATCTGTTTGCTATAACTTTGCTACGTTTCCAAGGTGATGGAGGAATGAGGGAGGGTATGGAAGGGGGTGAGGGTGGCGGGCAAATATTTTTCATTTCCAAGGCAATGACAAAATACCATTTCACCACTTCAAGGGAGAAATGTTACATATTTCCGGAGTGAGAGGCGAAAGGGAGTTGGAGTGAGGATGGGGGAAAAAAATTCCAGATATTTTTTTTTGGTTCATTCAGAAGCCAACGACAGAGTTTTCCTCTGAGCAGTGTCACTTCCGCTTTGGGAAGATCAAAAGTTGCATCCGGTCAACCGCTGACCTTCACTTCCTGTACAACCCAACTCCCGCGCTTTTTTAGGAGTGCGGGAGATTTGGTGGTTCCTAGTTGTTATGACTACCACCCCTCGAGGTTCAGTTTAATATTGTAGCGCATGCGCAGAAAGAGTGGCCTTGGGTTGTTTTACCTCTGAGTGGTAATTTTGTGCACGCATTGGGCTAAAGGGCCAAGTCACAAGGGCCCCAAGTGCTTAGACAGGGACGTACCCAGGAGGAGACCACAGAGTCCTGACCCCCGTATTTTCGGAGGGGGGAGGTGAAAATCCGGTAGTCTTATACGAAATCTCAAACTTGACTAATTGCTTTGAAATCGAAAGCAGTTGCCTTTATATAATTTCATTTTAGTCCCATAGTATATGTCCGACATAAAAAATGGATAAAAAAAAAACATAAAATTTTATTCCATACAGAATATCATTTTAGCCTTTTCTGTTTGGTGGATATATTTTAGCAATTGGGGGAACTCGCCCCTCGAAATTAAATCCTGGGTACTGCCAGACACTCCACGCTAGAAAGTCCCCTCAAGGGCGGTTTCGAGGGACTCATAATAGATTTGGGAGTTCCCGTCAGGACCATTCAGCATGTTCTTTAGTGTGAACAGGGTACGATTTTCTCCTACACACAGTTGGGTTGTTGTGTTGGGTTGTTTTACCTCTGAGCGGCACTTTTTTGCACACCATGGGCTAAATGGCCAGGTCACATGGACCCCGAAGGCTAAGAGAAGGTCGGGGGAGAGAACACACTGGAACAGCTGTTGGGAGACAGATGGAGAATAGGTCGTAGGCCATCGTCAAGGCCATCCAGGGTGTTCTTTAACGTGCACAGAGTATGACTCTCCCGCACACGAAGCCACGGCTTAACGTCCCATCCGACGGACGGCGGTCTTTCCAAGCCCATCGGTGTCCCCTACTGACCGTGGGCAGGGCGGGGAATTTTGTGGAGATAAATCTCAACGCTGACCCAGCTCGGACTCGAACCTGGGAACTACAGATTACGATACTGACGCGCTACCTACTGAGCCACCCCCGCCCCTATCTTGCTTGGTTAATGATCAAGGGAAACTGAGTTCAATCCCCGGATAAGGCTTTGGGGTGTTTGGGTTGTTTTACCTAACGTCACTTTTTTGCACACCATTGGCTAAATGGCTAGGTCATAAGGACCCTCTAGGCCTCAGAGAGGATTGAGGGAGGGCACGCACTGGATAGCTGTTGGGAGACAGATGGTAGCCTCCCGTCAAGGCCTTTCAAAGCGTGTTCTTTAACGTGCACAAGGTATGGCTCTCCTGCACACGGGGACACGGCTTAACGTCCCATCCGACGGACGGCGGTCTTTGCAAGGCCATCGGTGTTCCCTACTGACGGTGGGCAGGGCCGAGAAATTTGCGGAGATAAATCTCAAAGCTGACCCAGCTGGGACTCGAACCTGGGAACTGCAGATTATGACTGAGATTTTGTCGCGCTACCGACTGAGCTACCCACGCCCCGATTACGCACTGAACAAGACGTATCTTCTGAAGTATTCTCTCTCAAGCATGAAACGGAGAACCTCCCGATTGGAGATTTCTTGGATCTTCAGTACTGATCAAAATGCAAAGTGGCACCAAAACAGTATCTGACATAAAACTATCTACTTCTTTATAAAAAATAAATAAAATAAATACCCCCTCAAGCAGCTGCTTGCCACAGAGGTCTGACAGGAGCCTGTCAGTTTATATGCCACAGTAGAAGGTCTGAGAGGATGGCAGGACCTCAGCAGAAAAAAGACACATACATCCATGCCTTATCCGGGGCTCGAACCCAGGTCCCTTAGATCAGCAGCCAAGCGCGCTAACCACTCGGCCACGGGACTTTACTGACTAAAAATGAAAATTAGGAGTAAAAAACAGAAATTATGGGTCTTCGTATCTGTCTAACGTTCATCGTTTATTTTTTTCTTTAATATCTCCGCCAATCCCTCCAATACGACCTATTCTCGTAGATTTCTATTCTGATATTTCTTCTTAGCCGTTCCCGTGGTCGATTAGCTAGCATGCTTCACTACTGATCAAAGGGGCCTGGGTAAGACACGGATTTGTTATGTTGTTTTACCTCTAAGCGGCACTTTTTTGCACACCATGGGCTACATGGGCACCAGGGGTCACATGGACCCCGATGGCTCAGAGAAGGTTGGGGGAGGGGACCCACTGGAAAAGCTGTTGGGAGACAGATGGTAGCCTCCCGTCAAGGCCATCCAGCGTGTTCTTTAACGTGCACAGGGTATGGCTCTCCCGCACACGGGGCCACGGCTTAACGTCCCATCCGACGGATGGCGCCCTTTCCAAGCCCATCGGTGTCCCCTACTGACCGTGGGCAGAGCGGGGAATTTTGCGGAGATAAGTCTCAACGCTGACCCAGCTGGACTCGAACCTGGGAACTACAGATTACGAGCCTGGCGCGCTACCGACTGAGCCACCCCCGCCCCAGGTAAGACACGGATGTTTGTGTTTGTCTTTCTGCTGAGGTCTCGTCTTCCTCACAGAATTGGCTCGAATCCTTTCTCTCTTTTTGGGCGGGGGTGGCTCAGTCGGTAGCGCGCCAGGCTCGTAATCTGTAGTTCCCAGGTTCGAGTCCCAGCTGGGTCAGCGTTGAGATTTATCTCCGCAAAATTCCCCTTCCTGCCTACAGTCAGTAGGGGACACCGATGGGCTTGGAAAGGCCACCGTCCATCGGATGGGACGTTAAGCCGTGGCACCGTATGTGGAAGAGCCATACCCTGTGCACGTTAAAGAACACGCTGGGAAGCTACCATCTGTCTCCCAACAGCTGTTGCAGTGGGTCCCCCCCCCAACCTTCTCTGAGCCTTCGGGGTCCATGTGACCTGGCCATTTAGCCCATGGCGTGCAAAAAAAGTGCCGCTCAGAGGTAAAACAACCGAAAAAACAACCGACCTGGCCATTTAGCCCATGGTGTGCAAAAAAGTGCCGCTCAGAGGTAAAACAATCCAACCCAATCCTCACAGATTCTCTCTCTAGGGTGTTTTAAACTGGCAAGCTCTTCCGTGGCAAGCAGCTGTCAAAGAGATATTTATATTATATTTGCTATTTATTTCCTATTACATATTTTAACGTATTTGATTAAAATTATAATCAGTCTCCCTAAGTGAATTTGATGTATTTTTTTTATGGGGGAGCGTTGTCCTGTAACTGAATCGACACCCAAGGACCAAGAACACAATGTTCTAGTATTTATTTTTTCTGAAATTCTTACCAAATATTGTAATATGTTTTTATCTTTTGCTTTAATACTCTTTACAAAGAAACTTGCAAAATATGCGCAACATGCATTTATTTATTTACTCCTTTATTCTGCACCCCCCTTAATCCGGTTTTGTCTCCCCCACCAAGACAAGGGGCGGGGGTGGCTCAGTCGGTAGCGCGCCAGGCTCGTAATCTGTAGTTCCCAGGTTCGAGTCCCAGCTGGGTCAGCGTTGAGATTTATCTCCGCAAAATTCCCCGCCCTGCCCACGGTCAGTAGGGGACACCGATGGGCTTGGAAAGGCCACCGTCCGTCGGATGGGACGTTAAGCCGTGGCCCCGTGTGCGGGAGAGCCATACCCTGTGCACGTTAAAGAACACGCTGGATGGCCTTGACGGGAGGCTACCATCTGTCTCCCAACAGCTGTTCCAGTGGGTCCCCTTCCCTAACCTTCTCTGAGTCTTCGGGGTCCATGTGACCTGGCCATTTAGCCCATGGTGTGCAAAAAAGTGCCGCTCAGAGGTAAAACAACCCAACCCAACCCACCAAGACAAACGAAACAGAACGGAAGTAAACATTCTCCAACGCAACAATAAGAGACACTTGACAAGTCTTCCATTAGTTTTATTTTGAAACAATCATAGGATTGTTAGAAAAGATTAATTTTTTCGTTCTTGCTGATCAGATCAATAGATTTTTTTCTTTGGAGCAGTGGGGAGAGTTTTTTTTTTAACTCTGAGGCCATTTCTTTGCTCCGTAACGAGCTCAATACTTAGGTCACAAGGACCCCAATGTGTCTCAGAAAAGGGTTGGGAAAAGGAATAATGGGAAGCTAATATCTTCCTCTAATAACTTCTTATGAAGAGTTATTAAGGGAAGATATAAACCTCCCATTAAGGTCATCCAGAATATTTCCTAACGTGCACAGGGGATGTGGTTTCCTTCGCATAGGGTCAAAACTTTAAGGTTTCAACATAGTGGGTCTTTTTAAGCTTATCAGTTGCTTCTTTCTCAGCATGGGGAGGGAATAGGTAAGTAAAGACACTCTTCATCAGCAAGCTTTTCTGGGTAAGTATAGGTAAGTATATTTTATTTATTTCTTTTCATTTTCACGAGAAAAACCAAAATTCCAAAGTGGCTGCTCACTTTGGGACCATTCATTCCGGTGACTTAGCAGTACTTTCTGATCACCGGCCACTAGTAGTGAAAGCTCTAGTGGACAGTCGCCTGCCGTGCAGGGAAGGTGCATCATGGGAGGATTCTGCCACTGGAAGCGGATGGGAGCAAGGTCTAATCTGTTACTTTTTCCTTTTTTTAATTAGATCTTGCACAAGATGCTGCAAAATATTCTATTAAATGCGCTCAACAGAGAATGCTGATTGGCGATTTAATGCAACTTTGTGGTGTCTTGATCCCTCTTTTTCCTTCCACACTAGCTGCCTATGTGTGGAGGGGTTTTCTCCTGGTTAGAGCAAAACCCTCTGACATGGATGGTGCCTTGACGTGGCGTCAGAGCTTTTCACTAAACCATCTGGCAGACATCTTTCTATGTAACAGAAAATGCTGATTGGCGATTTAATGCAACTTTGTGGTGTCTTGATCCCTCTTTTTCCTTCCACACTAGCTGCCTATGTGTGGAGGGGTTTTCTCCTGGTTAGAGCAAAACCCTCTGACATGGATGGTGCCTTGACGTGGCGTCAGAGCTTTTCACTAAACCATCTGGCAGACATCTTTCTATGTAACAGAAAATGCTGATTGGCGATTTAATGCAACTTTGTGGTGTCTTGATCCCTCTTTTTCCTTCCACACTAGCTGCCTATGTGTGGAGGGGTTTTCTCCTGGTTAGAGCAAAACCCTCTGACATGGATGGTGCCTTGACGTGGCGTCAGAGCTTTTCACTAAACCATCTGACAGACATCTTTCTATGTAACAGAAAATGCTGATTGACGATTTAATGCAACTTTGTGGTGTCTTGATCCCTCTTTTTCCTTCTACACTAGCTGCCTATGTGTGGAGGAGTTTTCTCCTGGTTAGAGCAAAACCCTCTGACATGGATGGTGCCTTGACGTGGCGTCAGAGCTTTTCACTAAACCATCTGGCAGACATCTTTCTATGTAACAGAAAATGCTGATTGACGATTTAATGCAACTTTGTGGTGTCTTGATCCCTCTTTTTCCTTCTACACTAGCTGCCTATGTGTGGAGGAGTTTTCTCCTGGTTAGAGCAAAACCCTCTGACATGGATGGTGCCTTGACGTGGCGTCAGAGCTTTTCACTAAACCATCTGGCAGACATCTTTCTATGTAACAGAAAATGCTGATTGACGATTTAATGCAACTTTGTGGTGTCTTGATCCCTCTTTTTCCTTCCACACTATCTGCCTATGTGTGGAGGGGTTTTCTCCTGGTTAGAGCAAAACCCTCTAACATGGATGGTGCTTTGACGTGGCGTCAGAGCTTTTCACTAAACCATCTGGCAGACATCTTTCTATGTAACTAGTATTATATAATAGTTATACGGTTAATATATTATTTCTATGTTACATATAACTGTTACATAGTGAGAAGTAAGGCGAGTGACATAGGAAACTGAAAATGGTAAAATGTGCCTGCAAAGAAATATATAATCAATTAAATATGTATTACCAACGCAAAGAATAAAAAATCTTAATTGGATAATAAACATTATAATTTTATTAAACTCAATTATTATTTTAATTAGAATTCTCTTCGCCGAAATTGGACTTGCTGTTTTCCATACATCTGATTATTTTATCTTTTTCAAATTTAATTGTCATCAGTGTCTCGCGGGCCGTGCACAAAGAGGGTGGCAGGCCATAGTTTAACGATGTCTGATCTAATATATGTAGGACGGAAGTTCGAAACACAATTTTAATTTGAGAATTTTTTGACTCTCTTCACAGGTTTTTTCAATGACTTGCAACTCCAGAAATTAAATCCCGCAAGTATAACCTTAGTTGCTTCTTGTCTCTATTGTTATTTATTGACGTGTCAAATCACACCCATTTCGAGATAACATCTTAAAGAGCAGAGCGCAAAAAACAAAGTTTAAGAAGAAGAAAAAACCTGCAGAGGAAAAGAAAATCATTCGTTGTCTAGGAGACGATCAAAAACCAGTTCACGGACGTTCAAGTTCATCGATTGCAGCGGAACATGAATTGAAAGCGGGAGTTTTGTTGTACTTGTCGTGAAAGTAGGCAGAGGCGGTCGACCCACGCCGCAAAGTTTTTGCTCCGTCCACTTCACTTGAATCGGAGCTGCAGAGCGCCCTAGCAGGAGATTCTTTACATCGCTGCCCTATCAACACGGATCTGCGCATGAAGACAGAAATTGAATTTCAAATGTGCAGCGGCTTACCTTTCCTGACAGCTGGTATCGGTCTTGGTGAGATGATGGATTGTCTGCGGGAGAGTCTCTCTACATTAGGCTTACAACGAAGTTGCATCCCGCGGGCTTGTGCATGGATACTTTGGCTTCTCCCGCAACGGCCCTCGTAATTGCTTGAAGGTTCCTCTGATAGCTCGTCATATATCAGAGAGACTGCGAGCTGCATCGCAACCTTCGATCTTCATAGTGCAACAACTCAACTCCGGTCGGTCGCTTATTAGTTGATGATGGAATTCATGTTGCAAGGGAGCTCTGACTTTCTCCCGCCACTAGATAGAATTCGCCAGTTATGATGTCTCACTGGTGAGGAGAGTTGGAAAGGCGATATTTATGATGAGGCGAAATTAGCTCAGCGAAGGTTAGTCGATCTTCAGCTCGAAGGTTAAGAAAAGGGCATTTGATATAGGTATGGATTTAGGTACATGCGTGGCCGAGTGGTTAGCGCGCTTGGCTACTGCTCTACGGGACCTGGGTTCGAGCCCCGGGTAAGGCATGGATGTTCGTGTTGTTTTCTGCTGAGGTCCTGCCATCCTCTCAGATCTTCTATTGTGGCATATAAACTGACAGGCTCCTGTCAGACCTCTGTGGCAAGCAGCTGCTTGAGGGGGTATTTATTATTTATTTTATATATAAGCAAATCGTACTTTATGGAAGATAAAACCGGAAACAATATCTTGTTCTTTTTTCCTGCTGTGATAATTTGGTGTTGCAAAGATGCAGCAGATTTATTGCTTTTTAGAATGGTTAGAGGGGGATCAATGGATATCTGGAAGAAAGAATAATGATGAACTGACTGGCCCTCCCGCACACGGGCTACGGCTTAACCTCCCATCCGACGGACGGCGGCCTTTCCAAGTCCATCGGTGTCCCCTATTGACCGTGGGCAGGGCGGGGAATTTTGCGGAAATAAATCTCAACGCTGACCCAGCTGGGACTCGAACCAGGGAACTACAGATTGCGAGCCTGGCGCGCTACCGACTGAGCCACCCCCGAGCTGGATGGCCTTGACGAGATCATTCGATCTGTGTCTTAAGAGCAGTCCAGCTGATCCACTTTCCCAACAATCTCTGAGCTTCTGGGTTCCTTTTTGACCTGGGCATTTAGCCCATTTTATGCAGAAAGTGCTGCTGAGAGGAAAATCAAACCAACCCAATGATATACTTGTTGTACAACAAAGATTCTTTCTGATTTTTCTGTTTTTTTTAGACGGAATTGACCATTCAGAATATATCGTAAAACATTTGTCAAACTGACACTTGTATGTTTTTATGGAAGACCCAGAATTTAAGAATCATCATCCAGGATCCCAAAAGTTCAAGTGAATCGCCAAGAACCTACCTGTTCGATTGTATTATCGAAGAACACAGAAGAGTTGATGCAGCTGTAATTTTAAACTTCTGACAACATACCAAGGGGGCGGGGGTGGCTCAGTCGGTAGCGCGCCAGGCCAGGCTCGTAATCTGTAGTTCCAAGGTTCGAGTCCCAGCTGGGTCAGTCGTTGAGATTTATCTCCGCAAAACTCCCCGCCCTGTCCACGGTCAGTAGGGGACACCTATGGGCTTGGAAAGGCCGCCGTCCGTCGGATGGGACGTTAAGCCGTGGCCCCGTGTGCGGGAGAGCCATACCCTGTGCACGTTAAAGAACACGCTGGATGGCCTTGACGCGAGGCTATCATCTGTCTCCTAACAGCTGTTCCAGTGGGTCCCCTCACCCAACCTTCTTTCAGCCTTCGGGTTCCATGTGACCTGGCCATTTAGCCCATGGTGTGCAAAAAAGTGCCGCTCAGAGGTAAAACAACCCAACCCACATACCAAGTGGGCTGTTTTGCCTCTGAGCGGCACTTTTTTTTCACACAGTGGGCTAAATAGCTAAGTCACATGGAGGCTCACAGAAGGTTGAGAGGAGCCGATCCTCTTCACAGCTGTTAGGAGACAGATGGTAGCCTCCAGTCAAGTCCATCTAGCGCGTTTTTAACAGGCACAGGGTATGGCTCTCCCGCACACGGAACCACGGCTTTGTGCCCTATTCGACGGACGGCTGCCTATTCATACCCATCGGAGCTCTCTACTGACCGACGACAGAGCAGGGAGGTTTGAGGTGATAAATCTCAACGCTGGCCCAGGTGGGGCTCGAACCTGGGAACTACAGATTTCGAGCCTGACACGCTACCGGGTGTGCCATCCCCATCCCCCAAGGAGACCAGTTCCTGAGAAAGAGCATCCACCATGTACTCAACTTGGATTCACACCTCCGTATTTCCCCCCTATATAACGAAATTTTCTTTGAACGCACAGCTTCCTGAAGCATCTGGATACACATTCCTGTACCCAAAGGGGCGGGGGTGGCTTAGTCGGTAGCGCGCCAGGCTCGTAATCTGTAGTTCCCAGGTTCGAGTCCCAGCTGGGTCAGCGTTGAGTTTATCTCCACAAAATTCCCCGCCCTGCCCACGGTCAGTAGGGGACAACGATGGGCTTGGAAAGGCCGCCGTCCGTCGGATGGGACGTTAAGCCGTGGCCCCGTGTGCGGGAGAGCCATACCCTGTGCACGTTAAAGAACACACTGGATGGCCTTGACGGGAGCCTACCATCTGTCTCCCAACAGCTGTTCCAGTGGGTCCCCTCCCCCAACCTTCTCTGAGCCTTCGGGGTCCATGTGACCTGGCCATTTAGCCCATGGTGGGCAAAAAAGTGCCGCTCAGAGGTAAAACAATCCAACCCTGTACCCAAAATATTAGAGAATTTCCATATAGAAGTTAGATTTCCATTGACATGGAAATTTACTAATATTTTGGTACGGCATCATAGATGAGCATGGGCACACAGAAAGCTTTTTGCGTTGCTAACGCTGAACCTCGTTATTAACGTTTTCAAAATTTCTGGATTCTTAAAAGATAACGATTAGTAACAGCGGATATGGCCTCGAACAAACTGGAGCGATTCGCATAACGATACAAAGAAAAAGTTAGTTACTTTTTAAAACAAGTTAATTTTTGTGTCTACTTGTATCAAAATCTAAATTAATAATCTATGAAAAATAGGGGTAGAGGGCTCAGTGGTAGCTGGCCAAGCTCATAATCTGCAGTTCCCAGGTTCGAGTCCCACCGAAGCTAGCGTTGAGATTTATTTCCACAAAACTCGCGCCCTGCACTCGGTCAGTAGAGGACACCGATGATCTTGGAAAGTCTATCAGATGGGACTTAAGGCCGTGGTCCAATGTGCGGGAGAACCATATCCTGTGCAAGTTGAAAACACCCTGGATGGCCTTGACGGGAGACTATCATCTGTACAGCTGTCCAATGGGTCCTCCCCTAAACCTCTGAGCCCTAAGGGTCCTTGTGACCTGACCATTTAGTCCATTGTAGGCAAAAAATCTCTCTCGAGCCCAACCAATATGTGAAGAATCTAGTTAGCAATCTGAACATATGAGATGATTTGTGTAATCCATCATTGGATCCCTACTCTGGATTGCTAAACAAATACAAAACAAAAGTTACTGCATGGACCATTAGGTCCTAAAATCAGGCTGTATAATAGTCTACGTATCTAATATACTTTAGAACAGTGGTTCTCAAATGCGGCCACCAGAAAATTTCCATTGAAAAAAAAAATTTTTTTTTGGTGGGGTAGGGGTAAACAGCTCTCTAAAACGGAACTCATTGGAAGACCCTTGCAAGCTTTATGTACCAAAATGAGTTGGGTTGTTTTACCTCTGAGTGGCACTTTTTTGCACACCATGGGCTAAATGGCCAGGTCACAAGGACCCCTAAGACTCAGAGAAGGTTGGGGGAGAAACTGGAACACTGGAACAGCTGTTAGGAGACAGATGGTAGCCTCCCGTCAAGGCCATCCAGCGTGTTCTTTAACGTGCACAGGGTATGGCTGTCCCGCATACTGGGCCATGGCTTAACGTCCCATACGACGGACGGCGGCCTTTACCAAACCCATCGATGTCCCCTACTGACCGTGGGCAGGGCGGGGAATTTTGCGGAGATAAATCTCAACGCTGACCCAGCTGGGACTCGAACCTGGGAACTACAGATTACGGGCCTGGCGCGCTACCGACTGAGCCACCTCCATCCCCGCCCCACCAAAATGAGCTTTGTTGCTTAATAGAAAAAGTTATTTAACTCTACATATATTAAGCATATTATTTAAAGTATTAAAGTATTCGCTAAACTCGCGCCAAAGAGTTTGGCGGGGAACGTATGTCCATTGGTAACTTGCGGAATCACGTGGGACAGTTTCTGCCGCTGATGACGTCACTTAAAACTGATGCGAATCATTACCAATTAAGACGAGATAAAAACATAAATTATGAAATTCCTGCATTACATAAGGAAATTTTTAAGTACTATTATTTGTACTTAGCACGAAAATTCGTTTTCTCTCACCCGGTCACCATGAAAAATATAAAGAATTATTTGTTTTCTATAGTTCTCAAGAACTGCATTTTGAAATTACCCGCCCTACCCACGGTCTGTAGGGGACACCGATGGGCTTGGAAAAGCCGCCGTCCGTCGTATGGGACGTTAAGTCGTGGCTTCGTGTGCGGGAGAGTCATACCCTGTGCACGTTAAAGAACACGCTGGATGGCCTTGACGGGAGGCTACCATCTGTCTCCCAACAATTTTTTTGCCTTAAAAATACTAGAACTGTTTATATGAAGCATAGATATTGAATGTTTCTGTTTTTCACACTTCTGGATTATTAGAAATTTTTTGTTTTGAGTGTTTTCCTTTTTTTTTTGTGTATTTTATTCAATGTGACGACTGATGTTTTCAATTTAAATAGTTTCTGTATGCAGATCTCACAAACGAGCCTAATCTTGTGAGACCTCAAAAGTTTTTGTATGCTGATAAACATTATCTGAAATAAAAATTATCTATCTATCTATCTACCTTAAAAGCAGATTTGTTTTCTATTTAAGTAGAGGGTATAATTAAAGATAATTTTAATCATTTTAAACAAATGGATTTATTGGAATATTAAACTCAAGTTCTCCAAGTTCTCCAAGATAGAAGCGGATATCCCAAAAACATTCTTCATTTCTCCCCCCCTGTAGATAACATTTTCTCTTTTATATGTTTCGTGGTTTTTGGAAATGTGTCAAGTATAAGAATTCGAATTCCGAAATAAATCATTGAAATGTGAAAAGAGTTGCCCACTTTCTTTCAAGTTTATTTCCGAGGAGTTGGATTTTTCTCCACTGAAATGGATGAGGAGATAACATCTGAATAGTCTGAGTTTGGAAAATAACCAACGCGTGGTAGTGACATACTTTTCTGCGGATATCAGGAACTCGACGTTGTACCGAGTAGTCATTTATCACAACAGTAATCAATATATATTTATGCTAAGTTTTTGCAAACAGTGGGGGTAGTCGGTGTGATTTATTACATAGTGAGTAGTTTTGTTATCCAACTGTAGTGGAATTCCAAAAAATTTTCGTTTTCTTTCGCTGCAGAGCTGTAAATTTTTCGACTGTTTCAAACAAGGCGTTGTCAGCTTATAAAATGTGAAAAATCAATGCGGAAGGTATAGCAACACAAAAAAAGTCTTTATTGCGAGCAAAAATAGGGGAAAATTGAGAGAACAGCGGAAACTGGATTTTTTTTTTAATTTTGAACGGCACAAAGGCGCCGTTGAGAAATAAATAATAAATAAATACCCCCTCAAGCAGCTGCTTGCCACAGAGGTCTGACAGGAGCCTGTCAGTTTATGTGCCATAGTAGAAGGTCTGAGAGGATGGCGGGACCTCAGCAGAAAAACATCACAAACGTCCATGCCTTATCCGGGACTCGAATCCAGGTCCCAAAAGCGTTATGTAATCAGGTCACAAAGACCCCAAGGGCTCAGAGAAAGGATGAGGAAGGACGGAGGGGGGTTATCCATTAGATGTTTATTAGAGATGTTTGGTAGCCTCTTGACAAGCCTATTCAGCGTATTATATAAAATGATGAAGGTACAGCTTTCTCCCTCATTGATCCATGGAATGAAGGGGCAAACAGAGACCTCTATAATTTTATCAATGCCCTTGTTAATCACGGAATGCAGAATGAGGGATAGCGGAGAAAATTTCAAAGCAAGCATAGTAGGGGTTCGAACCTAAGACCTCTGCTTAAAGTTATGCGCATTACAATTGAGCGAACCGCTGCCCAGAATAGGGGAAGAATTCATCTGTTCCTTCTGCAATATCTTCCCTCCCCCATTTCTATGCGCGCGGAAAGATTAGTTTTAAAACACCTTTTAAAAAAGAAAGTCTTTTTTTTAATTTATCCATGAAACATTCATTTTTAAAATTCTTATAAAAAAATGAATGCCTCTCAGGTGATTATACAGTATATTATATATTTATATTCCACTAACCTTCTCTGAGCCCTGTAACCTGTAGTTCCCAGGTTCGAGTCCCAGCTGGGTCAGCGTTGAGATTTATCTCCGCAAAATTCCCCGCCCTGCCCACGGTCAGTAGGGGACACCGATGGGCTTGGTAAAGGCCGCCGTCCGTCGGATGGGTCGTTAAGCCGTGGCCCGTGTGTGGGAGAGCCACACCCTCTGCACGTTAAAGAACACACTGGATGGTCTTGACGGGAGGCTACCATCTGTCTCCCAATAGCTGTTCCAGTGGGTCCCCTCCCCCAACCTTCTCTGAGCCTTCGGTGTCCATGTGACCTGGCCATTTAGCCCATGGTGTGCAAAAAAGTGCCACTCAGAGGTAAAACAATCCAAATCTCTGAGCCCTTGGGGTCCTTGTGGTCTGGAAATTTAGCCCATGTGCAAAGGAGTGCCTCTCACAGGTAAAACTATGTTTCTCAGTTTTTCATGCACTCTTGTGCCACTTCGATTTTATATTGTCAGTTTCTTTACGTAAGCTGTCACAAATTCTGATCTGAGTGTCATAATTTTCAGATTAATTTCAAGATTAATAATTTTACTGCAATTTTGAGATTTTTATGTTTATGTGAATAATGGAAAAATATTTATTGCTTAATTTAGACGCTATTTGCACGGATGCAACTTTACTGGATCTTCAGTGTAAGTACTTGTATGTTGTCCAAGACAAGAATAATTCATTTGGGGCGGGGGTGGCTCAGTCGGTAGCGCGCCAGGCTCGTGATCTGTAGTTCCCAGGTTCGAGTCCCAGCTGGGTCAGCGTTGAGATTTATCTCCGCAAAATTCCCCGCCCTGCCCACGGTCAGCAGGGGACACCGATGGGCTTGGTAAAGGCCGCCGTCCGTCGGATGGGACGTTAAGCCGTGGCCCCGTGTGCGGGACAGCCATACCCTGTGCACGTTAAAGAACACACTGGATGGCCTTGAGGCTACCATCTGTCTCCCAACAGCTGTTCCAGTGGGTCCCCTCCCCCAACCTTCTCTGAGCCTTCGGGGTCCATGTGACCTGGCCATTTAGTCCATGGTGTGCAAAAAAAAGTGCCGCTCAGAGGTAAAACAACCCAACCCAACTGGATCTTCATTTGCCCACGTGGAACATTAATGAGGTCTTCATTTGCACACACCAACTTTAGTGGTTCTTCATTTGCACCCGTGGCTTTATTGGGTTTTCACTTCAACGCCTGCAACTTTAGTTGATCTTTATTTTGCACACGTGCAACTTTATCCGATCTTTATTTGCACAGATGGAATTTTAATGGGTCTTCATTTACACACATCACACTTGGTTGGGTCGACACCTGCTCATAAACAACTTTGAAGAGTCGTCATCTGCGCCAGTGCAAATTTATTGGATCACCGGTTACACAAATGCAAATTTAATGTGTCTTCATTTGCAAACATGCAACTTTAGTGGGTCTTCATCTGCATAGATGAAATTTTCATGGGTCTTCATTTGCATATATCAAACTTGGTTGGGTCTTCATTTGCTCATATACAGCTTTGAAGCGTCGGGATAGGTCGCAGACCTTTTGATATTTTCTTTTCATTTTTCATACACTATTCTAGTGCAGCCACTTAAGTGTCTGACAGAGACGTCTCAAGTAGCTGATGTTAGCCAGACCCCATTTATATTTATATCATTCTGGGATATTCGGTTTCATGCATTTCTGTTGATGCTCTCAGCGAAATCGCTTCGTTGGTACAGTCGCTCAAAAAAGTATCCGAACGCTATGGTTGATTACAGAATTCAGGAAAAAATATCTGGCAACGATTTTTTTGGAAATTAGTGATCTGGCAACCTTCGTGTCACGTGACACAAAAGGAACAATGTGGAATCCCCATTTGCACAGATGCAAATTGAGAGCATCTCGAACAAGAGGGGGCTTTGGGTTGTTTTACCTCTGAGCGGCACTTTTTTGCACACCATGGGCTAAATGGCCAGGTCGCATGGACCCCGAAGGCTCAGAGAAGGTTGGGGGAGGGGACCCACTGGAACAGCTGTTAGGAGACAGATGATAGTCTCCCGTCAAGGCCATCCAGCATGTTCTTTAACGTGCACAGGGTATGGCTCTCCCACACACGGGGCCATGGCTTAACGTCCCATCCGACGGACGGCGGCATTTCCAAGCCCATCGATGCCCCCTACTGACCGTGGGCAGGGCGAGGAATTTTGCGGAGATAAATCTCAACGCTGACCCAGACCTCTCTTTTTGAGCGACTCTCAACGCTGACCAGATTACAGAATTCAGGAAAAATATCTGGGACTCTAAGCTGGAAACTACAGATTACGAGCCTGGCGCGCTACCGACTGAGCTACCCCTGCCCCAACAAGAGGAGGCCGGGAATCACAGTTTTAGAAGAGTTAATGAAGTTTCATCGCCTTTGCAAAACTTATTCTGTAACCAACGGATAAGCAAGAATTATTAATGCTCAGCAACGATTTCAGTCAGTGAACCATTTCAAAAATAAGGCTTTTTTGGCATGTTCTGAATGTTTAAAGACCTTATCTTCCATTGGCCGACACACTTCGTATATTGGATCGTGTGGGCTCACTCACGGAAATATTTAGCGTGTGCAGTTACCGTTCACAGCAAACTGGAGCGTGTACAGTAACTGCACACGCTCCAGTTTGCTGTGAACGGTAACTGGAGCGTGTACAGTCGCTCAAAAAAGTATCCGAACGCTATGGTTGATTAAAAAAAATTCAGAAAAAATATCTGGAAACGATTTTTTCAGAATTTAATGATCTGGCATCCTTCGTGTGCAGTACACGAAGGATGCCAGATCACTAATTTCTGAAAAAATCGTTGCCAGATATTTTATTGGAATGTTGTAGTCAACCATGGCGTTCGGATACTTTTTTGAGCGACTGTACAGTTGCTGTACACGCTCCAGATATTTTTCCTGAATTCTGTAATCACGTGACACGAAGGTTGCCAGATCACTAATTTCCAAAAAAATCGTTGCCAGATATTTTTTCTGAATTCTGTAATCAACCATAGTGTTCGGATACTTCTTTGAGCGACTGTAGGTGGTCATATTATTTTGATACTAGATCGTGTGGGCTCACTCACGGAAATATTGAGCGTGTGCAGTTACCGTTCACAGCAAACTGGAGCGTGTGCAGTAACTGCACACGCTCCAGTTTGCTGTGAACGGTAACTGGAGCGTGTACAGTTGCTGTACACGCCCCAATATTTTTCCTGAATTCTGTAAAATCTGTCAAATCGATCCTTTCTACGTATGCGATGAAGATGGGCGATATCAATTTCCACAAACCCTGTAATCCTCTTCTAAATTAGCGAATCGGTTAGTTGGAAGACCCCAACGGATTTCGCGATGAGAATAACAGTTCGCTAATCATCCTAATATTTACTTTACATTGCAGCGCACGTGAAATATATACCTATATGCATATATAATGACAGACACGAATTGAAGCACTATCTGGAACGAATGGAGCTCGTGCTAAAGACAAAGACACCGAGACCTATCCATATGTTCGCATGCCTCAGCCAGAAGCCAATTAACTGTTACTTTATCCATTCGTTCGCTGCCATTCGCTTAACTTGGGCATAAAGCGGCGTAACCAGATTAAGCCATAAACGCCAGAAGACAGGGACTTGCCAAGCGCATCTGTTACCTGCACGATGACCGGAAACATCGCTAGTGTCGCCTGCTTTCGTAGTTATCGACGTTTCATCGACTGCCTGTCACTGATGGCGTCGTTGTCACGGCAACCATTGATCTGCCGCATCCATATCGAGCCCAATTAGTGTCTTTAAAAATTATATTACGCCGTTCGATTTCCGGGTTTGCATGGAGAGGGGATGCCGAAGTGGTAATTTGATTTCTCCCGGCGCGTATGGTGGAGAGAACGAAAGCACGAGCAGAGAGAGAGAGAATGTGGAGGGAGTTCGAAGGTAATTTAGGGGCTATGCGGGGAAGTCAATCTGTTTTCTGTCTGCCGCTAAGTGGAAATATACACGAAAAATCACACGGAAATAGAGAAGTTGCTGGGTGGAAGAGAGAAAGAGATTAAGGAGTCGATGTCGATCTTTTCTGATCCATGACAGAGTCTATTTCACGTTTTCGATTTCTGTTTTCGCCAGTAATCAAATTACAATTTTTAAGAGGATCAGTTTAGGATTTGAAAGAGGCAATTTATACAAGACTTTGCCAAAATATTAGATAATTCCCGTGTTGTGACAATCGAGAGCCAAATTTGATTTTCAGTTGTGTTGTTTTACCTCTGAGGGCGCTTTCTTTTGCACACAATGAGCCAAATGGCTAGGTCACAAAGACCCTGAGGGCTCGGAGAAGGTTGAGGGAAGGGAGATGCACTGGACAGCTGTTAGGAGAAAGATGGTAGCTCCGCATTAGTGAAGGCCATCCAGCGTGTCTATGGCTCTCTTGCACACGGACAACGTTGAGATTTATCTCCGCAAAATTCCCGCCCTGCCCACGGTCAGTAGGGGACACCGATGGGCTTGGAAAGGCCGCCGTCCGTCGGATGGGACGTCAAGCCGTGTCCCAGTGTGCGGGAGAGCCATACCCTGTGCACGTTAAAGAACACGCTGGATGGCCTTGACGGGAGGCTACCATCTGTCTCCCAAATGCTGTTCCAGTGGGTCCCCTCCCCCAACCTTCTCTGAGCCTTCGGGGTCCATGTGACCTGGCCATTTAGCCCATGGTGTGGAAAAAAGTGCCGCTCAGAGGTAAAACAACCCAACTCACTTCAAAGGAAGAGAGGGCGCCGATTTCCTTACTCAACAAGATTGCTGGCGACCTATCTCTCTTTGAAGCGGATACAAACTCAGTGACTGATTGCATCATTGATATGCTTTGCGTTCATTTTCCACTTTTTTAGGGCCCATACAGGAAGATATGTATTTTTAAAATTTTTTAATTTATTTAGATTTATTTGTCCTATATTTTTTATTCTGTCCATTAAAAACCTTTACTTTTGATATGAAATGAAAATCATTGCCTTCCTCTAATTTTCATAAATTTATATAAAAAAAATATGTAAATTATAAAACTATATTATTTACAATTCGGAATTATTTAATTGTACTAGATTATTGAAATAGTGTGAATCTTTCACAAATTAAAAGTTATTTTCCTGATATATTTGTTCTTTTTTAACAATTTTGAATATTTTTTCGCATTTTAAATAAAATTTATGTATGCATATTATTTGTTTCATTTTAGAACATTTTAGGTTATTTACCACTTTTTGAAGATGGCTTTCACAGACATAGCATAAATTTTAGAGTATCATGTCAAAAATTGACGAACAGATAGTCTTAAACGAAAGAAATTGGCAGAAAATATGCCTCTAAATAAATGTCACATATTTTCCCCCGAAAAATTGATCACCTTAGGTATCATATATAAAATATTCTTGATCCTTAGTTGGGGCTGCCCATTTAAGAAGCACATGTAATTGAAGACTGGAGTTTTCATTGTGCCATTTAGGGAGATTTCACGAGTCTTTTTCATAAACGGGATACCATTTTATACTGTCTTGATACCACCTACAGTCGCTCAAAAAAGTATCCGAACACCATGGTTGATTACAGAACTCAGAAAAAATATCTGGCAACGATTTTTTTCAGAAATTAGTGATCTGGCAACCTTCGTGTCGCGTGATTACAGAATTTAGGAAAAATATCTGGAGTGTGTACAGCAACTGTACACGCTCCGGTTACCGTTCACAGCAAACTGGAGCGTGTACAGTTACTGCACACGCTCTAGTTTGCTGTGAACGGTAACTGCACACGCTCAATATTTCCGTGAGTGAGCCCACACGATCTAGTATCAAAATAATATGACCACCTACAGTCGCTCAAAAAAGTATCCGAACACTATGGTTGATTACAGAATTCAGAAAAAATATCTGGCAACGATTTTTTTAGAAATTAGTGATCTGGCAACCTTCGTGTCACGTGATTACAGAATTCAGTAAAAATATCTGGAGCGTGTACAGCAACTGTACACGCTCCGGTTACCGTTCACAGCAAACTGGAGCGTGTGCAGTTACTGCACACGCTCCAGTTTGCTGTGAACGGTAACTGCACACGCTCAATATTTCCGTGAGTGAGCCCACACGATCTAGTATCAAAATAATATAACCACCTACAGTGACAACTACAACGTTTAGAAATATTAACGCTTTTTTATGAGGAACTTTTCTTGCATTCAAATAGCCAAAAGTAATCCAGAATAGCAAAAAAAAAAGTCCATTGTCCATAATTCTTGAAATGCACCAGATGAAAATTCATCTTAGTGACTCTCGTACTGTCCCCGAGCTTTTCTAACTGGGGGACAGTACGAGATGGGGACAAGCTCTCCCACCTTCGAAATTGTAGGATGGCTGAAAAATAAGAAAACCGAAACCTAAGATAAATGACATTTTGTGTGTAATGATTTGTTTTCACTTTTCTTATTCTATTGCATGTGATTTTATATTGTACTGGAATTAAATTAAAAAAAAACTGTCCCTATCTTTCTCACTTTCCTTGCCATTTATTTTTTATCCTCTCCTCCCCTGAAACGTTTCTTGCCGTATGCGTATTCCGATTTTTACACCATGATGTGCCAGGCAAATTTACAATTCTTTAAAGAGAAATAGAAAATATTTTTTGTTTCATCTAACATACCCCTCCTACTAGTGCTCAATACTATAATGACTCGTAAGTGGGGCAGCAGAATTATTTTTGCACGCGGGCGGCCACACTTTCCTATGTGCTCCCCTTCCAGAGGTACTTCAATGACAAAGCACAAAATGCTAATGCCCTACGGGGAGCCCTCCCATAGCGGCCTCTCAGTCTTTCGAGCAAATTTTCGTCGAAAAAGTTTCCGTTTCGAACAAATTTACGTCGAACAAATTTCCGTTTCGAATAAATTTCCGTTTCGAATAAATTTCCGTTTCGAATAAATTTCCGTCGAACAAATTTCCGTTTCGAACAAATTTTCGTCGGGAAAGTTTCAGTCGAAAAAGTTTCCGTTTCGAACAAATTTACGTCGAACAAATTTCCGTTTCGAATAAATTTTCGTCGGAAAACTTTCAGCCGAAAAAGTTTCCGTTTCGAACAAATTTACGTAGAACAATTTTTCGTCGGAAAAGTTTCAGTCGAACAAGTTTCAGTCGAAAAAGTTTCCGTTTCGAACAAATTTACGTCGAACAAATTTCCGTTTCGAATAAATTTCCGTCGAACAAATTTTCGTCTAAAAAGTTTCAGGCGAAAAAGTTTCCGTTTCGAACAAATTTTCGTCGGGAAAGTTTCAGTCGAAAAAGTTTCCATTTCGAACAAATTTCCGTTTCGAACAAATTTTCGTCGAAAAAGTTTCAGTCGAAAAAGTTTCCGTTTCGAACAAATTTACGTCGAACAAATTTCCGTTTCGAATAAATTTCCGTCGAACAAATTACCGTTTCGAACAAATTTCTGTCGAAGAAAATTCCGTCGAACAAATTTCCGTTTCGAATAAATTTCCGTCGAACAAATTACCGTTTCGAACAAATTTCCGTCGAAGAAAATTCCGTCGAACAAATTTCCGTCGAACAAATGTTGTAGAACAAATTTCCGTGATCCCCTCCGTCTTCCGTCATTAGCGCGTTTAATTGTTCGGATGTCCGTCATGTGCCATTTCTTTCCTCGTCATTTTCTTCGGGGAGGGATCCCCAAAGAGAAAGAAGGAAAAGAGCGTGAAAAGAGTCAAGCACGGGCTGAGACAAAGCCAGAGGTCGCCGCAGTGCACACAAAGGCTTAGGCTTCGTGCCACGGCTGAGCAACCGTCACTTTCAGGTGCTGTAATTACACCGTCTGGCCAGCAGTATTTGTCAGAGTCTGTCAACACGGAATCGCCCTCCGCAGCGCTCTCCTAATGACTATGCAAACGAGAATGCGACCGAGACCTCCGCTTGGCTCTCTGCCAACTACAATACCCCTTTTTTTAACATACATATATTTCTAAATCTTCTCTGCTTTTCCTTCTTCATTTAGAGTAAGGAAGTTTGCCTCCTTAATTCTACTTCCCACCCACTGACTTCTTTTCTTTTTCCCATCTTGCTGGGCTAGGCAGTCCAGAGTTTCGGAAATTGCGCCCTCGATTGACGTGATACTTGTGGCAAAGTAAAATTGTCTTTCTATTGTCTTTGCATCTTCTTTCGATCTCTACATTCCGTCACAAAACGGAAGGAAACGATCCGTTTGACTCTCCGTTTTGCCTTCAAATACATTTCTCTTTTTTTTTCGCTCTTTGTTCTTTTCTACTATTTCTTTCTAATTTCTCTTTGTCTCGCTCTTCCGATCTTACTGATCAAGTAACCTGAATGCATTAGTACGCGCCGTGAGCTTTACTTAAAATCTTCGGAGATTTAAAATTCTTTTCCGGAGCTAAACATTTTAGTGTTTTATAACCCTGCGCATACAACCACGTTTCTGAACGAGCGCAATTCTTTTCTTCTTGAGGTGGATAAAATATGCAACTCATCGTCAATTGAATTATTCTCATTTTTTCTTCCATCCATACATTGACAATAAGAAAGTTTTTTCTTTCGCTTCTTAAATTCTTTTCTTCGTCACTTTTCAGAGGATTTAGGAGAAAAATGCGTTTGCTGATCTTTGTGTCGCTAAATTTCTCTGAGAGTTTTGTGTTCCTTTTATCTCGTGCATTAGGATCAGCAAAAAGAGAATTAATCGACTGCTACTGTACGGCCACACAGAACGAGATTTGAGCGATTCAAGCATCATCAACGTTTTCGAAATTTCTTGTTGTCTTGAAGCAAAATGATTGCCACAATAACGGAAGTGTGCTCACAGCCATCAGCAGCACACGTTCCAATTTCATTTAAGGTCAACTCCATTGGCAGTAATGGTTTTGTTTGAATGCCTTCTGAAGACGTTAATAAAGCTTGAACGGTTTAAACTGCTTTCCGTGTGTCCATGTGCTCATAACAGATAAAGGAAACGCCTTCTTCGTCACTTATCAAATGTACGCTGATCGATTTCTCCTCCACACTGAAATACAAGAAATCTAATTTTCGAAGGTGGACAAGATACTCTTAACTGAGAGTGGTGAAAATTGGGAGGTTGGTGAATGAGGAACGTGAAACATGAGAATATTTTACGATGCTGCCTTCATTCCATAATGTCTCAGATAATCTAATGTGAACATGAAAAGTTGCCTTTCTTCCTGCAGAGATCAAATGATGCGAGGTTTCGAATTTACGAATCGTTATTTTATTTAAAAGCACAAGATAGTAATCACGACCAAGAGGGTTGGGTTGTTTTACCTCTGAGCGGCACTTTTTTGCACAAAATGGGCTAAATGGCCAGGTCACATGGACCCCGAAGGCTCAGAGAAGGTTGGGGGAGGGGACCCACTGGAACAGCTGTTGGGAGACAGATGGTAGCCTCCCGTAAAGGCCATCCAGCGTGTTCTTTAACGTGCATAGGGTATGGCTCTCCCGCACACAGGGCCACGGCTTAACGTCCCATCCGATGGACGGCGGCCTTTCCAAGCCCATCGGTGTCCCCTACTGACCCTGGGCAGGGCAGGGAATTTTGCGGAGATAAATCTCAACGCTGACCCAGCTGAGACTCGAACCTGGGAACTACAGATTACGAGCCTGGCGCGCTACCGACTGAGCCATCCCCGCCCCTCACGACCAAGATGTTCCTGCCGAAAGACTGAAATGCTTCGTTGACTAAATAATGTGAAATGTTCACGAAGGTTAAATCGTAACTATTACAAAAGAGATTCAATTTCTTATGATCCACATGGAATATATTTTTCCTTTTTACATTGATCCATATTAGGTATTTATTACTTAGCTATGTATTTGTTCCTTTGTAAATTCTAATGAAATAGTTTTTTGTTTTATAGGCTCCTCGGCAGTCGGTGTACAGTCGCTCAAAAAAATATCCATACACTATGGTTGATTACAGAATTCAGAAGAAATATCTGATAAAAAATTAGTGATCTGGCAACCTTCGTGTTACGTAACACGAAGGATCAGACATCAGATTGTCTCATCCGACGGACGGTGGGACTCTCAGGAACCAATTTTCATCTCTCTAGCACCAATAGGTCTAAATTTGACCTCTGCGTTCAAAGGATCCTCTGTTTCTGAAATTTCTTATCGCTTCCTACATCTACAGCCCGAAACGCCCCCCCCACCCCTCTCCAGGCACCCATTTTCACGTTTCTAACTCTCGTAGGTGAAGGCTTGATCTCTACGTGATCTCTATTTGACCATGAACGGCAAGTCGAAGTCAGATTTCCTATTTGTCTCGATCTCTACAACTCGGATTATCCCTAGGTGCCCTCTACCAGAGTGCCTTCTTCCAGAGATCTATCATTTCTACACCACAGTTAGAATTAGCGTGATGTCGCATATTGGAGTCGATGTATAAAATTACGATGGAAGTAATCAGGGAATGACGTTGGAGGAAAACAATGCTGAATTGGGTGATGTTAACCAGAGGATAGATTGGATTAAGTTGAGTTGTTTTACCTTTGAGCGGCACTTTTTTGCACACCATGGGCTAAATGGCCAGTTGCAAACAATGGTTGCAACAAATACACCATGGGCTAAATGGCCAGGTGCAAACAATGGCACACCATGGGCTAAATGGCAAGTTGCAAACTGGAGCGTGTGCAGTAACTGCACACGCTCCAGTTTGCTGTGAACGGTAACTGGAGCGTGTACAGTTGCTGCACGCTCCAGATATTTTTCCTGAATTCTGTAATCACGTGACACGAAGGTTGCCAGATCACTGATTTCTAAAAAAATCGTTGCAAGATATTTTTTTTTTTGAATTCCGTAATCAACCATAGTGTTCGGATACTTTTTTGACCGACTGTACGTTTATGTCTTCCGTATTTTACTGCGGTGAGGAAGGTGATTGGGGTCCGAATAGCGTCAAGGACTCACGTTGGATTTCTCCCTTGGAAACTTAAGGGGAGATCCGAGCATATTCGTATGGTTTATGCGCCCTCTAACAGCTACTATATGTAGTCAGTAATCTTCGCCTAGATTACCAGATAGCCCCGTATTTTAAACTGGATTGATTTTCAGAATAAATTTTTAAGTTTTTATTCCCCCTCTGCTCGAGTAATTAATACTACAGACACAAAACCATACAACATTCTAAAAGACATGGTTGGATTGTTTTACCTCAGAGCGGCACTTTTTTGCACACAATGACTAAATGATGAGGTCACAAGGACCTCGAAGACTCAGAGAAGAATGGGGTAGGGGACTCACTGGAACAGTTGTTGGGAGTCAGATGGTAGCCGCCCATCAAGGTGTTCATAAGCTTGTTCTGTAGCGTGCACAGGGTATTCTGTGCACGCTACGGATGAGATGTTAGCGTACACGGCTTAACATCTCATCCGACAGACCGCGGCCTTTCCAAGCCCATCGTTGTCTCCTACGGATCATGGGCAGGACGGGGAGTTTTGCGGAGATAAATCTCAATGCTTACCCAGCTGGGACTCGAACCTGAGAACTGCAGATCACATGCCTGGAGTTGGGTTGGGTTGTTTTACCTCTGAGCGGCACTTTTTTGCACACCATGGGCTAAATGGCCAGGTCACATGGACCCCGAAGGCTCAGAGAAGGTTGGGGGAGGGGACCCACTGGAACAGCTGTTGGGAGACAGATGGTAGCCATCCAGCGTGTTCTTTAACGTGCACAGGGTATGTCTCTCCCGCACACGGGGCCACGGCTTAACGTCCCATCCGACGGACGGCGGCCTTTCCAAGCCCTTCGGTGTCCCCTACTGACCGTGGGCAGGGTGAGGAATTTTGCGGAGATAAATCTCAACGCTGACCCAGCTGGGACTCGAACCTGGGAACTACAGATTACGAGCCTGGCGCGCTACCGACTGAGCCATCTCTGCCCGTATAAGACAGGATAAGAACGGATAGGAAACTTTACAACTGCATCGATTAGACAAGATTAGAAACAACTTCTTTTCCCCATCACTCCCATTAATGAATTACCCGTCGAGAATGACTGGTTGCAGTTTGTTCACAGAATTTTTTCACTAAAATTAAATCAAACTTTTATTACATTCAATAATTCAATGATTAAAATGATCTCTTGGTCTCTGTTTTGGCAGAGTTAGATTAATGCTTCTTAAGGTATATTAACTAGAAGAGGAACTAATTGGAAAGCAATTGACTACATATATCCCTTTTTCATTGAATTATAGGGACTAATAAGAGTTTACAGGGAGGGAGAAAGAATACATTTAAAGGAATTCCCGTTTTCAATATTACTAACAAAATTAAACAAAAAAGTTTCGAAATTTTGAAGAAACAAGAAAAATTTTTCTTGTTTCTTCAAAACAAGAAAAAAAAAACAGAAGAAAAGTAAAATGTAAATAGATATTGTCATGTCCCCCGAATTTTGGGGGCGGGGGTCTCTCAGTCGGTAGCGCGCCAGGCTCGTAACCTGTAGTTCCCAGGTTCGAGTCCCAGCTGGGTCAGCGTTGAGATTTATCTCCGCAAAATTCCCCGCCCTGCCCACGATCAGTAGAGGACACCGATGGGCTTGGAAAGGCCGCCGTCCGTCGGATGGGACGTTAAGCCGTGGCCCCGTGTGTGGGAGAGCCACACCCTCTGCACGTTAAAGAACACGCTGGATGGCCTTGACGGGAGGCTACCATCTGTCTCCCAACAGCTGTTCCAGTGGGTCCCCTCCCCCAACCTTCTCTGAGCCTTCGGGGTCCATGTGACCTGGCCATTTAGCCCATGGTGTACAAAAAAAAGTGCCGCTCAGAGGTAAAACAACCAAACCCAACCCTCGAATTTTATATTTATTCATTTATTGCTGTATTTTTGTTGTATTTTATTATTTTATATATTTATGTGTTCTTGGAAATATTTGTGCTGGGATGACTCACTGTTGTTGTTTTTCGGGTCTTAAGCTGCTGCGTGTAAGTGGTGACGAATGCCAGCAGTGTTTATGGCCGTAAATGACAAGCCTAGGGCGCTAGTGCAGCGAAGAGGCTAGACGGGAGATTTGAAGATTAGTTCTGGCGTGAACTTTCGAACGAGGAGTCGTTTCGATACGCGTCAGAAGGACGCCGTCATACTCAAAAGAAACACTTGAAGCGAGGGTGCGATTCCAAAGGGGAATCGAGATTCTTGGAGAATCTGTGTTTTTATTCTTGTAGTTCAGAAGGAGCCACAGCGTAGGCAAAGGTTGGCTATCCTTTCGCCGAGTTTTGAGGTCTGTAAAATGAGGACTCACAAAGCGTGCGATTCTCTACCTCATTGTTAATGTTTGCAGCAGCAATGCAGCAAAGGCTCACGGAGTTGAGCAGTGAATCTGATAACAGTTTTGTGGATTCAGAGCGAGCCACAGTGTAGGCAAAGGCTGATTATCCTTTCACCGAGTTTGAGGTCTGTAAAGTGAGAACGTGCAGAGTGTGCGATTCTCCATCTCATTATTAATGTTTGTAGTTGCAAAGCAGCAAAGGCCCACGGAGTTGAGCCCATTCCCAGCACGTAGCTGTATATATTATAAATAAAACTGTGCCGTCCCTATCCAACTCTCATGCAGTTAATTAATGGACTATTGTTATTCATCATTCAATGCAGCGAACATCAGGCATACAGTGCCACGGCCTAAAAACCCATGAACCTGTCTTTTCACCAAATTGAGGGTGAAGTATTTATTAAGCAACAATCGCATCGTCCTCTGGCGTCCACAACGTTTGGCTCAGTCTCCATAGATCTGAGAAGGGAGGACATCACATCTGGCCCAATCGGACAGGATCCGAACCCAGGTGGGGTGGGGGTGGCTTAGTCGGTAGCGCGCCAGGCTCGTAATCTGTAGTTCCCAGGTTCGAGTCCCAGCTGGGTCAGCGTTGAGATTTATCTCCGCAAAATTCCCCGCCCTGCCCACGGTCAGTAGGGGACACCGATGGGCTTGGAAAGGCCGCCGTCCGTCGGATGGGACGTTAAGCCGTGGCCCTGTGTGCGGGAGAGCCATACCCTGTGCACGTTAAAGAACACGCTGGGTGGCCTTGATGGGAGGCTACCATCTGTCTCCCAACAGCTGTTCCAGTGGGTCCTCTCCCCCAACCTTCTCTGAGCCATCGGGGTCCATGTGACCTGGCCATTTAGCCCATGGTGTGCAAAAAAGTGCCGCTCAGAGGTAAAACAACCCAACCCAACCGAACCCAGGTCATCACATCTGACTTAGTCCGACAGAACCTTTTCTTTTTGTGTCATCACAGATATGTAAATTTATTACTAGAATATTAAGTATGCAATTTATTTCCAAAGAGAATCAAGACATTCATTTAATATTTGAGTAACGCCGATAAATGTACTGGAAAGGGCTCAGTCGGTGGAGCTCCAACACCGTCATTCGCAGTTCCCATGTTCAAGTCCCAACTGTGCCAATGTTGAGAATTATATCCGCTAACCATCAACCTTAACTCGGTCAGAAAGGGGTCACGGTCACATCGATGGGCTTCGAAAGGCCGCCGTCTGTCGGATGGAACATTAAGCCAAGACCCATGTACAGGGGAGCCATACCCTATGCAGGCTAGAGAACTCGCTCGATGGCATTGACGGGAGTCTTCCATCTGTCTCTTGTCTAAGGCATCCCTTTCCCCAATATTCTCTAACAAATTGTGTCCTTGTGACCTGGCCATTTCGTTTAATGTGGGAAAAAAAGTGCCACTCTGAAACAACCCAACCCGTAGATCTACTCGTTAGAAATATTCTTCTCCATATTTAGGAGCTAATGAGATTTTTTTTTCCTTGAATTTTCTCGTTCATCGTAAATTGCAAAGATTCTCTCTCATCCATGCACAGATTCTCTGCGACGCGCGTCATTAGCTGCTAACCAGAGCGTTTTTCAAAAAATGCCGAATATTTCTTTTTGCGTCTGCGATAAATAAAGCGCATCACATAAATCCCAATTGCAAAATAATTAGAATCTGAAAGAGCTCCTATTTCAATAAGAGACGTGCTTTACGCTGCACATCATTACAGAAACATTGCAGACTCAAAGGAATAAATAATCATTGTTTTTCATTAGAGCGTTTATTTTCACAGACTCTCCTTCTTCCTCTGCTTCCTTCCGAAATAGAAATATCTCTTCGTTCGAAATAATACTTACTAATGTGAGGGCTCAAATGCTCTTCCTCCAATGTTTCCCTTTGAAACACAACTAGTGCCAATGGCGAGGTGCCCCTCTTGGTCTGTTTCCCTTTGAAACACAACTAGTGTCAATGGCGAGGTGCCCCTCTTGGTCTGTTTCCCTTTGAAACACAACTAGTGTCAATGGCGAGGTGCCCCTCTTGGTCTGTTTCCCTTTGAAACACAACTAGTGTCAATGGCGAGGTGCCCCTCTTGGTCTGTTTCCCTTTGAAACACAACTAGTGTCAATGGCGAGGTGCCCCTCTTGGTCTGTTTCCCTTTGAAACACAACTAGTGTCAATGGCGAGGTGCCCCTCTTGGTCTGTTTCCCTTTGAAACACAACTAGTGTCAATGGCGAGGTGCCCCTCTTGGTCTGTTTCCCTTTGAAACACAACTAGTGTCAATGGCGAGGTGCCCCTCTTGGTCTGTTTCCCTTTGAAACACAACTAGTGTCAATGGCGAGGTGCCCCTCTTGGTCTGTTTCCCTTTGAAACACAACTAGTGTCAATGGCGAGGTGCCCCTCTTGGTCTGTTTCCCTTTGAAACACAACTAGTGTCAATGGCGAGGTGCCCCTCTTGGTCTGTTTCCCTTTGAAACACAACTAGTGTCAATGGCGAGGTGCCCCTCTTGGTCTGTTTCCCTTTGAAACACAACTAGTGTCAATGGCGAGGTGCCCCTCTTGGTCTGTTTCCCTTTGAAACACAACTAGTGTCAATGGCGAGGTGCCCCTCTTGGTCTGTTTCCCTTTGAAACACAACTAGTGTCAATGGCGAGGTGCCCCTCTTGGTCTGTTTCCCTTTGAAACACAACTAGTGTCAATGGCGAGGTGCCCCTCTTGGTCTGTTTCCCTTTGAAACACAACTAGTGTCAATGGCGAGGTGCCCCTCTTGGTCTGTTTCCCTTTGAAACACAACTAGTGTCAATGGCGAGGTGCCCCTCTTGGTCTGTTTCCCTTTGAAACACAACTAGTGTCAATGGCGAGGTGACCCTCTTGGTCTGTTTCCCTTTGAAACACAACTAGTGTCAATGGCGAGGTGCCCCTCTTGGTCTGTTTCCCTTTGAAACACAACTAGTGTCAATGGCGAGGTGCCCCTCTTGGTCTGTTTCCCTTTGAAACACAACTAGTGTCAATGGCGAGGTGCCCCTCTTGGTCTGTTTCCCTTTGAAACACAACTAGTGCCAATGGCGAGGTGCCCCTCTTGGTCTGTTTCCCTTTGAAACACAACTAGTGTCAATGGCGAGGTGCCCCTCTTGGTCTGTTTCCCTTTGAAACACAACTAGTGTCAATGGCGAGGTGCCCCTCTTGGTCTGTTTCCCTTTGAAACACAACTAGTGTCAATGGCGAGGTGCCCCTCTTGGTCTGTTTCCCTTTGAAACACAACTAGTGTCAATGGCGAGGTGCCCCTCTTGGTCTGTTTCCCTTTGAAACACAACTAGTGTCAATGGCGAGGTGCCCCTCTTGGTCTGTTTCCCTTTGAAACACAACTAGTGCCAATGGCGAGGTGCCCCTCTTGGTCTGTTTCCCTTTGAAACACAACTAGTGTCAATGGCGAGGTGCCCCTCTTGGTCTGTTTCCCTTTGAAACACAACTAGTGCCAATGGCGAGGTGCCCCTCTTGGTCTGTTTCCCTTTGAAACACAACTAGTGCCAATGGCGAGGTGCCCCTCTTGGTCTGTTTCCCTTTGAAACACAACTAGTGCCAATGGCGAGGTGCCCCTCTTGGTCTGTTTCCCTTTGAAACACAACTAGTGCCAATGGCGAGGTGCCCCTCTTGGTCTGTTTCCCTTTGAAACACAACTAGTGCCAATGGCGAGGTGCCCCTCTTGGTCTGTTTCCCTTTGAAACACAACTAGTGTCAATGGCGAGGTGCCCCTCTTGGTCTGTTTCCCTTTGAAACACAACTAGTGTCAATGGCGAGGTGCCCCTCTTGGTCTGTTTCCCTTTGAAACACAACTAGTGTCAATGGCGAGGTGCCCCTCTTGGTCTGTTTCCCTTTGAAACACAACTAGTGTCAATGGCGAGGTGCCCCTCTTGGTCTGTTTCCCTTTGAAACACAACTAGTGTCAATGGCGAGGTGCCCCTCTTGGTCTGTTTCCCTTTGAAACACAACTAGTGTCAATGGCGAGGTGCCCCTCTTGGTCTGTTTCCCTTTGAAACACAACTAGTGTCAATGGCGAGGTGCCCCTCTTGGTCTGTTTCCCTTTGAAACACAACTAGTGTCAATGGCGAGGTGCCCCTCTTGGTCTGTTTCCCTTTGAAACACAACTAGTGTCAATGGCGAGGTGCCCCTCTTGGTCTGTTTCCCTTTGAAACACAACTAGTGTCAATGGCGAGGTGCCCCTCTTGGTCTGTTTCCCTTTGAAACACAACTAGTGTCAATGGCGAGGTGCCCCTCTTGGTCTGTTTCCCTTTGAAACACAACTAGTGTCAATGGCGAGGTGCCCCTCTTGGTCTGTTTCCCTTTGAAACACAACTAGTGTCAATGGCGAGGTGCCCCTCTTGGTCTGTTTCCCTTTGAAACACAACTAGTGCCAATGGCGAGGTGCCCCTCTTGGTCTGTTTCCCTTTGAAACACAACTAGTGCCAATGGCGAGGTGCCCCTCTTGGTCTGTTTCCCTTTGAAACACAACTAGTGTCAATGGCGAGGTGCCCCTCTTGGTCTGTTTCCCTTTGACACACAACTAGTGTCAATGGCGAGGTGCCCCTCTTGGTCTGTTTCCCTTTGACACACAACTAGTGTCAATGGCGAGGTGCCCCTCTTGGTCTGTTTCCCTTTGACACACAACTAGTGTCAATGGCGAGGTGCCCCTCTTGGTCTGTTTCCCTTTGAAACACAACTAGTGTCAATGGCGAGGTGCCCCTCTTGGTCTGTTTCCCTTTGAAACACAACTAGTGTCAATGGCGAGGTGCCCCTCTTGGTCTGTTTCCCTTTGAAACACAAATAGTGTCAATGGCGAGGTGCCCCTCTTGGTCTGTTTCCCTTTGAAACACAAATAGTGTCAATGGCGAGGTGCCCCTCTTGGTCTGTTTCCCTTTGAAACACAACTAGTGCCAATGGCGAGGTGCCCCTCTTGGTCTGTTTCCCTTTGAAACACAACTAGTGCCAATGGCGAGGTGCCCCTCTTGGTCTGTTTCCCTTTGACACACAACTAGTGCCAATGGCGAGGTGCCCCTCTTGGTCTGTTTCCCTTTGAAACACAACTAGTGTCAATGGCGAGGTGCCCCTCTTGGTCTGTTTCCCTTTGAAACACAACTAGTGTCAATGGCGAGGTGCCCCTCTTGGTCTGTTTCCCTTTGAAACACAACTAGTGTCAATGGCGAGGTGCCCCTCTTGGTCTGTTTCCCTTTGAAACACAACTAGTGTCAATGGCGAGGTGCCCCTCTTGGTCTGTTTCCCTTTGAAACACAACTAGTGCCAATGGCGAGGTGCCCCTCTTGGTCTGTTTCCCTTTGAAACACAACTAGTGTCAATGGCGAGGAGCCCCTCTTGGTCTGTTTCCCTTTGAAACACAACTAGTGTCAATGGCGAGGTGCCCCTCTTGGTCTGTTTCCCTTTGACACACAACTAGTGTCAATGGCGAGGTGCCCCTCTTGGTCTGTTTCCCTTTGACACACAACTAGTGTCAATGGCGAGGTGCCCCTCTTGGTCTGTTTCCCTTTGACACACAACTAGTGTCAATGGCGAGGTGCCCCTCTTGGTCTGTTTCCCTTTGAAACACAACTAGTGTCAATGGAGAGGTGCCCCTCTTGGTCTGTTTCCCTTTGAAACACAACTAGTGTCAATGGAGAGGTGCCCCTCTTGGTCTGTTTCCCTTTGAAACACAACTAGTGCCAATGGCGAGGTGCCCCTCTTGGTCTGTTTCCCTTTGACACACAACTAGTGCCAATGGCGAGGTGCCCCTCTTGGTCTGTTTCCCTTTGACACACAACTAGTGTCAATGGCGAGGTGCCCCTCTTGGTCTGTTTCCCTTTGAAACACAACTAGTGTCAATGGCGAGGTGCCCCTCTTGGTCTGTTTCCCTTTGAAACACAACTAGTGTCAATGGCGAGGTGCCCCTCTTGGTCTGTTTCCCTTTGAAACACAACTAGTGTCAATGGCGAGGTGCCCCTCTTGGTCTGTTTCCCTTTGAAACACAACTAGTGCCAATGGCGAGGTGCCCCTCTTGGTCTGTTTCCCTTTGAAACACAACTAGTGCCAATGGCGAGGTGCCCCTCTTGGTCTGTTTCCCTTTGAAACACAACTAGTGCCAATGGCGAGGTGCCCCTCTTGGTCTGTTTCCCTTTGAAACACAACTAGTGCCAATGGCGAGGTGCCCCTCTTGGTCTGTTTCCCTTTGAAACACAACTAGTGCCAATGGCGAGGTGCCCCTCTTGGTCTGTTTCCCTTTGAAACACAACTAGTGTCAATGGCGAGGTGCCCCTCTTGGTCTGTTTCCCTTTGAAACACAACTAGTGTCAATGGCGAGGTGCCCCTCTTGGTCTGTTTCCCTTTGAAACACAACTAGTGCCAATGGCGAGGTGCCCCTCTTGGTCTGTTTCCCTTTGAAACACAACTAGTGCCAATGGCGAGGTGCCCCTCTTGGTCTGTTTCCCTTTGAAACACAACTAGTGCCAATGGCGAGGTGCCCCTCTTGGTCTGTTTCCCTTTGAAACACAACTAGTGCCAATGGCGAGGTGCCCCTCTTGGTCTGTTTCCCTTTGAAACACAACTAGTGTCAATGGCGAGGTGCCCCTCTTGGTCTGTTTCCCTTTGAAACACAACTAGTGTCAATGGCGAGGTGCCCCTCTTGGTCTGTTTCCCTTTGAAACACAACTAGTGTCAATGGCGAGGTGCCCCTCTTGGTCTGTTTCCCTTTGAAACACAACTAGTGTCAATGGCGAGGTGCCCCTCTTGGTCTGTTTCCCTTTGAAACACAACTAGTGTCAATGGCGAGGTGCCCCTCTTGGTCTGTTTCCCTTTGAAACACAACTAGTGTCAATGGCGAGGTGCCCCTCTTGGTCTGTTTCCCTTTGAAACACAACTAGTGTCAATGGCGAGGTGCCCCTCTTGGTCTGTTTCCCTTTGAAACACAACTAGTGTCAATGGCAAGGTGCCCCTCTTGGTCTGTTTCCCTTTGAAACACAACTAGTGTCAATGGCGAGGTGCCCCTCTTGGTCTGTTTCCCTTTGAAACACAACTAGTGTCAATGGCGAGGTGCCCCTCTTGGTCTGTTTCCCTTTGAAACACAACTAGTGTCAATGGCGAGGTGCCCCTCTTGGTCTGTTTCCTTTGAAACACAACTAGTGTCAATGGCGAGGTGCCCCTCTTGGTCTGTTTCCCTTTGAAACACAACTAGTGTCAATGGCGAGGTGCCCCTCTTGGTCTGTTTCCCTTTGAAACACAACTAGTGTCAATGGCGAGGTGCCCCTCTTGGTCTGTTTCCCTTTGAAACACAACTAGTGTCAATGGCGAGGTGCCCCTCTTGGTCTGTTTCCCTTTGAAACACAACTAGTGTCAATGGCGAGGTGCCCCTCTTGGTCTGTTTCCCTTTGAAACACAACTAGTGTCAATGGCGAGGTGCCCCTCTTGGTCTGTTTCCCTTTGAAACACAACTAGTGTCAATGGCGAGGTGCCCCTCTTGGTCTGTTTCCCTTTGAAACACAACTAGTGTCAATGGCGAGGTGCCCCTCTTGGTCTGTTTCCCTTTGAAACACAACTAGTGTCAATGGCGAGGTGCCCCTCTTGGTCTGTTTCCCTTTGAAACACAACTAGTGTCAATGGCGAGGTGCCCCTCTTGGTCTGTTTCCCTTTGAAACACAACTAGTGTCAATGGCGAGGTGCCCCTCTTGGTCTGTTTCCCTTTGAAACACAACTAGTGTCAATGGCGAGGTGCCCCTCTTGGTCTGTTTCCCTTTGAAACACAACTAGTGCCAATGGCGAGGTGCCCCTCTTGGTCTGTTTCCCTTTGAAACACAACTAGTGCCAATGGCGAGGTGCCCCTCTTGGTCTGTTTCCCTTTGAAACACAACTAGTGCCAATGGCGAGGTGCCCCTCTTGGTCTGTTTCCCTTTGAAACACAACTAGTGCCAATGGCGAGGTGCCCCTCTTGGTCTGTTTCCCTTTGAAACACAACTAGTGCCAATGGCGAGGTGCCCCTCTTGGTCTGTTTCCCTTTGAAACACAACTAGTGCCAATGGCGAGGTGCCCCTCTTGGTCTGTTTCCCTTTGAAACACAACTAGTGTCAATGGCGAGGTGCCCCTCTTGGTCTGTTTCCCTTTGAAACACAACTAGTGCCAATGGCGAGGTGCCCCTCTTGGTCTGTTTCCCTTTGAAACACAACTAGTGCCAATGGCGAGGTGCCCCTCTTGGTCTGTTTCCCTTTGAAACACAACTAGTGCCAATGGCGAGGTGCCCCTCTTGGTCTGTTTCCCTTTGAAACACAACTAGTGCCAATGGCGAGGTGCCCCTCTTGGTCTGTTTCCCTTTGAAACACAACTAGTGCCAATGGCGAGGTGCCCCTCTTGGTCTGTTTCCCTTTGAAACACAACTAGTGCCAATGGCGAGGTGCCCCTCTTGGTCTGTTTCCCTTTGAAACACAACTAGTGCCAATGGCGAGGTGCCCCTCTTGGTCTGTTTCCCTTTGAAACACAACTAGTGCCAATGGCGAGGTGCCCCTCTTGGTCTGTTTCCCTTTGAAACACAACTAGTGCCAATGGCGAGGTGCCCCTCTTGGTCTGTTTCCCTTTGAAACACAACTAGTGCCAATGGCGAGGTGCCCCTCTTGGTCTGTTTCCCTTTGAAACACAACTAGTGCCAATGGCGAGGTGCCCCTCTTGGTCTGTTTCCCTTTGAAACACAACTAGTGCCAATGGCGAGGTGCCCCTCTTGGTCTGTTTCCCTTTGAAACACAACTAGTGTCAATGGCGAGGTGCCCCTCTTGGTCTGTTTCCCTTTGAAACACAACTAGTGTCAATGGCGAGGTGCCCCTCTTGGTCTGTTTACCTTTGAAACACAACTAGTGTCAATGGCGAGGTGCCCCTCTTGGTCTGTTTCCTTTGAAACACAACTAGTGCCAATGGCGAGGTGCCCCTCTTGGTCTGTTTACCTTTGAAACACAACTAGTGTCAATGGCGAGGTGCCCCTCTTGGTCTGTTTCCCTTTGAAACACAACTAGTGCCAATGGCGAGGTGCCCCTCTTGGTCTGTTTCCCTTTGAAACACAACTAGTGCCAATGGCGAGGTGCCCCTCTTGGTCTGTTTCCCTTTGAAACACAACTAGTGTCAATGGCGAGGTGCCCCTCTTGGTCTGTTTCCCTTTGAAACACAACTAGTGTCAATGGCGAGGTGCCCCTCTTGGTCTGTTTCCCTTTGAAACACAACTAGTGTCAATGGCGAGGTGCCCCTCTTGGTCTGTTTCCCTTTGAAACACAACTAGTGTCAATGGCGAGGTGCCCCTCTTGGTCTGTTTCCCTTTGAAACACAACTAGTGTCAATGGCGAGGTGCCCCTCTTGGTCTGTTTCCCTTTGAAACACAACTAGTGTCAATGGCGAGGTGCCCTCTTGGTCTGTTTCCCTTTGAAACACAACTAGTGCCAATGGCGAGGTGCCCCTCTTGGTCTGTTTCCCTTTGAAACACAACTAGTGCCAATGGCGAGGTGCCCCTCTTGGTCTGTTTCCCTTTGAAACACAACTAGTGCCAATGGCGAGGTGCCCCTCTTGGTCTGTTTCCCTTTGAAACACAACTAGTGCCAATGGCGAGGTGCCCCTCTTGGTCTGTTTCCCTTTGAAACACAACTAGTGCCAATGGCGAGGTGCCCCTCTTGGTCTGTTTCCCTTTGAAACACAACTAGTGCCAATGGCGAGGTGCCCCTCTTGGTCTGTTTCCCTTTGAAACACAACTAGTGCCAATGGCGAGGTGCCCCTCTTGGTCTGTTTCCCTTTGAAACACAACTAGTGTCAATGGCGAGGTGCCCCTCTTGGTCTGTTTCCCTTTGAAACACAACTAGTGTCAATGGCGAGGTGCCCCTCTTGGTCTGTTTCCCTTTGAAACACAACTAGTGTCAATGGCGAGGTGCCCCTCTTGGTCTGTTTCCCTTTGAAACACAACTAGTGTCAATGGCGAGGTGCCCCTCTTGGTCTGTTTCCCTTTGAAACACAACTAGTGTCAATGGCGAGGTGCCCCTCTTGGTCTGTTTCCCTTTGAAACACAACTAGTGCCAATGGCGAGGTGCCCCTCTTGGTCTGTTTCCCTTTGAAACACAACTAGTGCCAATGGCGAGGTGCCCCTCTTGGTCTGTTTCCCTTTGAAACACAACTAGTGCCAATGGCGAGGTGCCCCTCTTGGTCTGTTTCCCTTTGAAACACAACTAGTGCCAATGGCGAGGTGCCCCTCTTGGTCTGTTTCCCTTTGAAACACAACTAGTGTCAATGGCGAGGTGCCCCTCTTGGTCTGTTTCCCTTTGAAACACAACTAGTGTCAATGGCGAGGTGCCCCTCTTGGTCTGTTTCCCTTTGAAACACAACTAGTGTCAATGGCGAGGTGCCCCTCTTGGTCTGTTTCCCTTTGAAACACAACTAGTGCCAATGGCGAGGTGCCCCTCTTGGTCTGTTTCCCTTTGAAACACAACTAGTGCCAATGGCGAGGTGCCCCTCTTGGTCTGTTTCCCTTTGAAACACAACTAGTGTCAATGGCGAGGTGCCCCTCTTGGTCTGTTTCCCTTTGAAACACAACTAGTGTCAATGGCGAGGTGCCCCTCTTGGTCTGTTTCCCTTTGAAACACAACTAGTGTCAATGGCGAGGTGCCCCTCTTGGTCTGTTTCCCTTTGAAACACAACTAGTGTCAATGGCGAGGTGCCCCTCTTGGTCTGTTTCCCTTTGAAACACAACTAGTGTCAATGGCGAGGTGCCCCTCTTGGTCTGTTTCCCTTTGAAACACAACTAGTGCCAATGGCGAGGTGCCCCTCTTGGTCTGTTTCCCTTTGAAACACAACTAGTGTCAATGGCGAGGTGCCCCTCTTGGTCTGTTTCCCTTTGAAACACAACTAGTGTCAATGGCGAGGTGCCCCTCTTGGTCTGTTTCCCTTTGAAACACAACTAGTGTCAATGGCGAGGTGCCCCTCTTGGTCTGTTTCCCTTTGAAACACAACTAGTGCCAATGGCGAGGTGCCCCTCTTGGTCTGTTTCCCTTTGAAACACAACTAGTGCCAATGGCGAGGTGCCCCTCTTGGTCTGTTTCCCTTTGAAACACAACTAGTGCCAATGGCGAGGTGCCCCTCTTGGTCTGTTTCCCTTTGAAACACAACTAGTGCCAATGGCGAGGTGCCCCTCTTGGTCTGTTTCCCTTTGAAACACAACTAGTGTCAATGGCGAGGTGCCCCTCTTGGTCTGTTTCCCTTTGAAACACAACTAGTGTCAATGGCGAGGTGCCCCTCTTGGTCTGTTTCCCTTTGAAACACAACTAGTGTCAATGGCGAGGTGCCCCTCTTGGTCTGTTTCCCTTTGAAACACAACTAGTGTCAATGGCGAGGTGCCCCTCTTGGTCTGTTTCCCTTTGAAACACAACTAGTGTCAATGGCGAGGTGCCCCTCTTGGTCTGTTTCCCTTTGAAACACAACTAGTGCCAATGGCGAGGTGCCCCTCTTGGTCTGTTTCCCTTTGAAACACAACTAGTGCCAATGGCGAGGTGCCCCTCTTGGTCTGTTTCCTTTGAAACACAACTAGTGCCAATGGCGAGGTGCCCCTCTTGGTCTGTTTCCCTTTGAAACACAACTAGTGCCAATGGCGAGGTGCCCCTCTTGGTCTGTTTACCTTTGAAACACAACTAGTGCCAATGGCGAGGTGCCCCTCTTGGTCTGTT